>JACCPG010007744.1:0-34491 GCA_016069955.1 Drepana arcuata
TTAACCCATTTGTAAATTGTTACCTATGTTGTATTTTTTAATGCAAGCCCAATTCAAATCAATTAAAGGATATAGTAGCTATAGCGCACGTTTTCCTTGTGATTCTATAAGGCTTATGAAGGCAGGGAATGTTGGAGTAGGAACTAACCTTGGTTTGATACAGTTACAAGCTATTTAATAGAATTATAAAAATCTACTTGTAAATAAGTACCTCCTTTGCATTCCGATACTACTAAAGTAATGACTATCTTAACGAGAAGCTGATGCAGCGTTGTCCACTTCAATAGTACTGTAATAGACCTTTGGTGAGAGAGAAAGTTTCGTTTCAACTATTTGTCTTCATTAAATAAAAGCAATCCAATGGGAAACATAAGGAAACATAAGAGCCAACATTTTTTTTCACAACAGCGAATATATTAATGCAGAAATTATTGATTGCTTACAAATTAAAATAATAAAGTAATTGATATCAAGATGCGTTTATTCATCATTATCAACAAGAGGTCTCGTACCGTATGATGCAACAAGCGCCGATACATCATGTCAGAGGTTGGCGCTCGCACGGCTCGCGGCGCTCAGTCGGTCAGTATTAACATTTTTTTGCGAAAGTGGAGAGAGCTCTAACGTAATTGTAGACATACTCATTTAGAAGTTATTCAAAAGTACCAACTCACATGCCTAAAGCGAGCTTCTGCTAGGGACTTATTTATGAAACATATTAGCCGTATTCACGAGCACAGTGTACATACAAAACGCGAGCCTCTCATAACCTCTATATGCCGAGTCCCGCACGGGGTAGACCGAGAGACCGAGAGAGAGTAGAGCGCCAGTTCTCTCTAGACTATTAATATGTTGTATGGCCTGAAACAAAGCCGTCGCCACGCAACTCGCGGCTGTGATTACCTAAACTACACGTATACAGTCTCATTTGTGCCTCTTGACATTTTATGTGCGCTCTTTTGTGTTGTACAACCAACTTTACATGACCTTCCCTGCTGTGCGACACCCTAACAAGACCGGGTATCTTAGAGGCAGGTACTGGGGTGCCAGGGCTCCAGTTACGCTGGCCCCAGTGTCAGGTGGGCCACAATACAGTGTGAGACAATAAGAGCGATGAATATGCATAGTAGCATCGCGCCGCGGCGTTGCAATTTGGCCGGAACCATCTTGTAATGACAATGTGACAGAAATAACACGGCCGTGTGAGACATGTGCACTTAGCTGGAGGAATATTTTAATTATTATATTTTGTTAACTCGGGCTTTAATTGTAGCAGCTAGTTTTATATAATCGGCCAACATTTTCGCTTGGTGGGAGTGAACACCAGATGGTTGGCCAAAAGGTTGGGCAGTTAGCGCACTCTTCACTGTTTGTTGGAACTGGTACCCTCCGTAGTTTTGCACTTGCCTTCGCATGACGACACAATGCGATGACAAGCCACGGGTACTTCTCCTTCTGGCTCAGACATTTCTTTGTGACTGCTAAAAACGTATGTCACTGCAGAAACACTTCGTAGAAGCCATGCGTTTTAGTAAGGTTGGGATCCATCCCATCGGACCATTACAATATTATTGCCTTCTTCCTCCGACCTGCCCAAAGTTTGCAGCCACAGAACAAAGCGGGTATCAATATCGCGTTGTACACAGTGACTCCTGCTCGTGCTTTAAGGTAACATGATTAGTGCTTGCCAACGCAGGCAGCCCCGTTTATTCTTAACACAAGAAGATTTCTTTACTTTCTTATTTTCATACCGACTCTATTCGGAGGGACGTTCTTACATATAAATCTTTCCTCTTTATAATATAAGTATAGATTAAAAGTATTCTTTGAGTAGACTATCGATTTCTAAAACAAGTTGCCTAGCGCCATCTATCGCTCCCATTACAATGCGATTTACATTTAACCCGCGCCAGTATCGCATCTGCTCGCGTTACAATGCAGAAATCAACGTAAAAAATACATTTAATCATCGATTGTCAATAGCCGAACGGAAAACAGGCTACTTTGCAATTCAAATCAGACTGAATTCCTTCAATGTCACAAATAAGTCGCTGGGGTGATAGAGGTTAACCGGCGCGGTGACGTCCCGCGATCGATGAGCCGGTAACTGATATATACATATTATATTTATTTTATACAAATTGTTACATCAGTTACACAGCACATATATTACGGTTTTGTAAGAGGAAGTAAGAATTCATTCCTAAACATGTCCCTAATCAGACATACTTTTATTAATCGATTTTATAGTGTAAGCAAATGATTGATTATTTTTTAATTATTTTTAATTGCTTAGTAATGTTTAAATATGAGATGTTTTATTTATTTATTTAACGACACATCAACAGTATACACAGTAAATGTTATATCTTTAAGAATCACTCTTTGTATCAGATGAACATGTGGTACAAAGTTGTATCACATGTTCATTTTCAATAACAACAAGTAAAAATATTTATATAATAATTTGCAGCTTAGAAGTTTAACGGAATTTTATAAAGAAAAAAAAAATTTTACAATTAATATTTATCTTGCAAATTAGTCCAGAGGCTTACATCTGAATAAGGGTAACTTATCGTATATATTATAGTCAGTTCGCTAAATATAATATAATCGATATTTTGTTATGGAAGTATTCCTCGAGGCCCATCCCTAGTAGTCATTACCATATAAATAATAAGCGATTTTGAACTATTGCATCTACCTATACGTTACGGTTTGCATATATTTTATAATGTTAACGTCATATGCAGGATGCTCGTAGACAAACTGCGCAGGCTTAATGTATTTTGGCAGCTGTCGGTGAGGTGACACGCATCGCTTTTGGCACAGCCAAATACATAGATCATGAGATTGTATGAAAAAATTGTCACGGGATAAATTGTAATCAAACAATTTATCCTGTGCTTTTGTTTTTTTATATTTACTCTCAGGTGGCATTCAAGAATGCGGTACGCCTAATGGTAAGCGGGTACCGCCGCCGATGGACGCTTATAACATCTAGGGTCTCACTGGCGACTTTCTGACCCTGCAGGAATCGTTTGTTGCTAAACTTAATTTTAGGTGCTACATGTTTAACCAAAATGCATGTTTTCGTAAACAGTATTTTTTTTAATATATAGTCGGTACAGAGATAACAATGTATTTTTTCTAAAATCGGTATCTATTGATCATTAACACAATATTTTTCGATAAAAACAAGAAATATATGATAATAGCAATTTTAAATAATTAGAAGAGCGCTTTATGCGGCTTTTCTTATTATTTTAATTTCAAAATGTCTTTATGAAGTTCAATTGTAGGTATTACATATGTGCATTGTAGATAGGTATCTACAATGCACATACATTATATATATAATGTAATACCTACTGGTACCTACCTACCTGATCGTACGAGCAGCTGCTGTTGTAATGTTGACAGCAATAAACATAATATGCCATGAGTTATATCCAAGTTATTCTCATGCTAATACCTCGTTTGGACAAAACACATTGATTGGAACCAATACTCACATTACAATAATTTGGCGATTAATCATAGTATACGGTGCGCAAGCGCGTCGACAGCAATTTAACATTATCCAAATAGACATAGCTAATTGATTCTCTATATTAATTCCAAGATGGGTTAAAATATTTTTGACTATAATTTATGTTCTATTTGTATTAATTCGAATATTCACAAAAGTAAATAACTCGATAGTATTTATTTAACAATGAATCTGACAGCGACGGAATGATGTGTATCGAATGCAGTTGCAGAGACGTGTAAATAACATATTTTTTCTTCAGGAACGGTAAAGAAGGTGCCATATATAATAACAAATATGGTAATACATGCCACGTATCATTTATCGGCGACCGATCAATCTGTGAAAACAGCAGAAACTGTCAAGAGAACATGTAATTAGTGTATTTTTATGAGTGCCATTAGAATTGGGCATCCGTGTACAAATTGCTATTTAAACCGATCAATATCGATTTTAGTTATTGGACTACCGAACACGAACTCAAGCGAAGGCCGCGACACAAAACAATAAATTCGCTAAATAATAGTTATCGAAAAATAAGTCAAAAACATTATCGTCATCCGGGAAGCATAAAAATATTTCAAATCGCCAAGACAATAGAGCAGAGACAATGGGCCGGCGCAAAAAGGGACCAACTCGATTTTTTGTAAAAAAAAAACTTGTGGTTTTTTGCGAAAGCACCTTCGCTCGACAACAATCATTGTACCGCCCTTTCTGCTGCTTCTATAATAACGGAGCCGAGGTTTGTTTATTTTGTGCGTTTGAACGATTATTGGTAATGGCTTTTATTGGACTAGTTAAATACTGTTTTATGACACTAGAACGAGGTAAAACTTAAATATTATGATATTTGTCAGTAATTTCCAATTTTTTTGCTGTTCGACTGCTGAACGATCTCGCGTATGAAAAAAAACAATCAGATTTAAAAGTGGATGTTACAAAATGTATAATCTAAACGCAGTTTAAATTAACATATTTGTGGAAAGATAACATCACACAAACCGCATGTAAAGTACCCCAAAGCGATGTTAACATGACAATGCGGCCGATGCGCCCGCCGCGACCCGCCAAAGGTGCCAACTCCAAATAACGGCTTACAACCGTTTCCGTATATCGTAAAGGAAGTAATTACATATTCTAATCCAAATCCGCGGTCCCGGTTCATATGTCACTCCTTATACAATAAAAAAGGTTACGCCACCGACCTAACGGTAGGACTCCTTCTTCAAAGGTCCTGAGAAAAAAAAACATCAAGAACCACATTTCTCAGCTATAGCCGATTTAGAAAAAAACTGCATACTTGCTTATAACAAAGCAAAATAATCAAATCTTATCAAAGGAGAACACACCGTATGGCGTCTAACTAAAAGAACAAATTCCAAAAACCAGTCCATGTGTGTCGTATTAAAATTTATGCGCGCATTTGCATAATGTGCATTGCCCCTAAATTTTATTCAATAAAAAAATAGGATGGGTAGAACTTTTTTGCATAAATTCTTACAAAGGAAACGGGTTAAACCATTCAGGAAGTAAAATGTCGTAGATCCACAACTACAAGAATCAAAAATCGAGTGCCGAAAGCCAGCATTAGGAATATAAGCTTTGTGACCGTGTAGTATTGAATACAAAGTCACATTGGTGCAAAATGAGCGTTGCACCTTTATTCTCACTGTGCCCTCTCGTTCTTCACAATAGACCAAATGTACCTGACTATAATTTATGCGAGAATATTAAGAGAAAATAAATGTACCTGCCCTTTCTGAATATTAAGTGCAACCTAACCCCTGACATTACTGAATAGGGTTAAGATACTATTTGAATGGTTACAATATAAAAAAATGCAAATAAACTGTCCCCACGTTAGCTCGACGGGTACAGGTATGGAAAAAAATCACGAGTGCAGAAAGTACGTAATTTTTCGCTATACAAAGGGTCGCTGAATAATTCGGTATTCGATAGGGTCACACTTGTCACCTTGGCGTATAATTTGGGTAGGTCTTTTCTTATGCATATTCAGTGGGGGTCTTGCATAGAGATAGTTCGCTTTTTTAATAGGGGTTTTTATTGTGATGTGTATGCAAAGATTTATAGTAGGGCCGCGGGATGTGCGTGAGAACGCAATGAGATAATCGAATTTGCCTACAGACGCATCCACCCCAGGCACCCGGCACCCAGGCACCCAGGCAACCCTTTGCGCGATTAGAGGAGCTTCATGGGAAATGTGAATATTCAAACAAGGTGTCATCTTTGTGAATATCGATTGGCATTCAGCTCCTTTTGATGCAAGCATGGGAATTGATACATTCAAAAGGAAGCGCCCGTAACGTTTTTGCATAATCTATCGTCTGCGACCGTGGATGTTTTGTCGGGCCATAACGGCATTCTATGGGACAACGGGAAAGGGTTCATCTTAAAAAATGCTCGTTATTTTACGAGACCGTTACATTTTTTGTGGTTCGACTACTGTCCAAGTATTGTTTACATATAACTGTAGCATTTAGATTTGGAATGCGTCACATCACATTGTTTTATATTCTCGTGCTCTCGGTACTCTATAAAAGAGATTTATTTTTTATTATAATGTGTGTGTTATTTTTGTTTGATACATTATTATATGAGATTTCTTTTATTAAGTTCATTGTTATGCTTATTTTATTCAGGATATAAAATCAAGCGCGTGCTAGTACAAAATGCTTCATTTGCAAACAGACATATTGTGGACACTTATATATATCAATAGAAATTATTGCAACGATAAATATATCGTCACACCTTCCCACAAGGGTCCCCGAAGGGGTAGGCAGGCAACGATAAAATTAATTTTCTTAAAATAACACATGAAAAAAAAGTAGTCATGTTCAGTATATAAAATATGTCACAGTGTTATTGAAACTTTTTTCGGAAAAAACCTTGTCGGGTAATGACAGCGGTATTTTTTTTAAAAGGTTGGCCTTTGCTCTAGTTTTTGCACGACCAACAATAACAAACATGGTAAGGGTGTCGACGCCGACGGTGGGACAGATTACACATTTTACAATGTTTGACGCAATGTCCGACAGACAAAAGAAAAGAGTTAGACAAAAACCCAACTATTAGTTGCTTTTACAGTGCAGCGGGAACTATAGGATGTACTTACAACTACGGGAAACATTAGGCAATTAAACTATTCAAATATATCTAGAAAATAAAGCAGGCAAAGCTTATGGCCCGCTTGATGTTAGGTGATTACCGCAACGAGAACACGATACGAGCGATAACATCAGTACTACATACATACCTAACAGTAGGCAGCAGGCATATTATATTTTTCCAAACTTTCGAATTTAACGAATATGGATTATATAATTATTGCCTTTATTAGTATAAAAAATAATATAGATCGCAATATCATATGATATATTTTTTCTATCGCGTAAATAGGCGGCGGTAAATAACCTTTTACCATCACATGTGCAACATACTTGCCACCTTGATGTGAAACTCAGCTGTGGCAAAAATAATTGTATTAGAATACCGTTTTTTTTAAACCACAAGAGTGCTATACTAGCATACGGCCCACCTGATGGGAAACGGTTACCGTAGCTTATTTATACGAACGATACCGTATCACGTGCGCGCTGCTACTCGTTGTTCGAAAAGTTATACTGTGCTGGCAGCATAATCGGACTAATCCTTCTGCTGCTAACACAATATAACAATCCTCCCCCTCCCCAAATCATTACTGGAGACCTTATTCACCGCGTAGGAACACAACACAATAAATTGTGTTATTTGGCTACGGACTTGTATAAGGTGGAGGTCCTGCCCCAGGCGGGCAGCTGTAAATTCGAACAGAACACCCCGTTATTCCCTACCTCTCTTCTACCTAGATCACAAAGTAAAATAATTTTAGTAATACAACATAAAAAAATCTCTATCTAAAAAAAACAAATCTATTCATAGAGCCTTTTATACAATAAAACCAAAATATTAAAAATTATGTAAAGTTAATATAGTGAAACACCTCGCTGTATACATAGCCATTCATTAACCAAGCAAGTCTCAGCAATAGTAAGTGTTAATAATAACTTAATTTAAAAAAAATATGGCTCAAATTACGAATGCCCAAATCTCGGATCATCTAAAAGTTAACCGTTCGCACCTCGTTACTTCTGTCAAAATATGATTATGAAATATTTGAAATATATGCGTATGTACTCCACTTTATTATCATAGCTTTATCATTAAAATGTGCCTTGTGTCTTGATCACAAAAGCTACAATAGCGTAACAAGCTGTCTTTAATATATTTTATGAGTTAGCTTAACTTTCATTATTATGCGTTTAGCAGGTGAGTATTAGTTTGTTCCAAAAGATTTTAGTAAAGATTTTTGAATGCTTAGATAATGGTTTCAATATATAATTAACAGTTACACAATCATGCCGATTCCGCAATCTGCAGCATAATAAAACAGTTTAAAGACTGATATTACTAAATAATATTACTTACAACAAATGTCCTCAAATAGAATCGTAGTGTATTTAACATATTTGAAAAAATGCTTACAGAGTCCCGGCTTTCTTCGTCCTCAAAGAAATCGTCAATAACAGTTAAATGCGCTTTTTGCTCCAATAAAACACGTCGAGTTGGTCACAGTAACACCGTAGGGTTAAGTTATGCAAATTGGTTCATAAACAGTGCATTGGTATAGTGCAGTGCGGAAGATGTATTGTTGGCGATGTAAAGCATGAGACGGGGAAAAAGTTGCCAAGGAGCTGTTACTGTTCGAGAGGTAATTGGTTTCACGGGAGCGGCGCGTTCATAAAAAAATACCCTCACTCATATTGCTTGCTTGGAAGACAATTTATTTTTAGAGAATAGTCATTTGTTATTGTAACATTTTGCTTTGAATAAATAGATCATATTACTCCCTTTACTCGAAACAACTAAGGAGCCGTGGTGGCCGAGTGGTTCGTGCAGTTGCCTGCGACACAAAGATCGCAAGTTCGAATCCCGACTGTACCAATGAGTTTTTCTGAACTTAATTGCAGTGATTAGTCACACCACGAGCTTTACGGTGAAGAAAAATATCGAGAGGAAACCTGCATACGTCTGAGAAGAAATTCAAAGGCGTATGTATAGTCGTGCTTGAGTATCGGCGATGGACTCGCCATCTGTCACGTTGGCACCAAATATACCTCTGGCGGAATGTGGGTGTGTGGGTATTACCTATTCACCTCTGCCTACCCCTTCGGGGACCCTTGTGGGAGGGCGTTTATACAAAGGTATATGCACCAGCCTGGAATTATCCACTTGTACTAGGTATCTACTAAATAGCCGTAATAGTAGACCGGTTTATATATTATTAGTGACCCGCCCTGGTTTCCCAGTAAGAATTCCCGTTTATATAATATAGAAACATCTCCAGCGAAAAGTGTCTTTGTATAAACGAAAATCTGTTTATCAACACTGCGGCAATACTGTTGCGAACAAGGTCATTAGCCGACCAATTCATTACTTTATTTTACCTGTCGAATAACTTACTTGAATAAAAAAAAGACCAGTTGCGACGTGATAATCCCGCGCCGACATAGCCTGCATACTTTACACAGAAAACGTGTCCAATTTTAATTGAATCCGCGTTAAATACACTCTTAACGTGATGCTGAGATGTGCCGCTGTACTTTGAACCTCTACCGCTTGTACCTTAAAAACTACACCATAAATATCATATGTATATATAAGTCAGTATTGACATGTACCATACAGGTGTAGGTATCTTAAGCAGGCATATCGTCGCTACAGTAGCCTTATATATGCTCGGAATACAAAACGTGTCCTTCGCTCCTTATCATTCCAAATGTGCTTAAAAATATTATTTCATACTTAAATATTAAAATCGAAACATATTAAGGAATAACTTTTTCAAGTCAATTTTAACGAGCGTTGTTGAAGTGTTAAGACTTAAACGTTCACATTAAGTGCAATTCTCACCTCGACTAATAATAATTGTGTTCGCGAGCCTCCATACCTACAGCAACATTAGTACCAAGCAGCCTGTATACAATGTCAACGCACTCTTAACGGCAAGTGATCCACAACGTGAGGCGCTAACAGCTCATATAATAGTCCCTCAGCGGCGCACCTCGAATACAGATTAAATGTCACTTGTTCCCTGTCGCCTGGCCAATGGGTACTCGAGGCTACGCACATTAGCCGCGGCCCAGTACCGCAAGTGTGACCTGCAATCACAAACAACCGCGGATAGAGCGTACCTTTGTCTACTGCTGGCCCAAAGTACGAAATTCCATTATGAATGTATATAAGCTATAGCATTTTAGTCTAGGGTAGGGTCCGTGGGATGAATTACATCACATAATCTATGCAAGAAGGTACTGTTTCAGTCAGTATAAGGCAGATCGTTTTCCCACTATAGCCAGTCTAGCAATACTCAAAATACATAATGTTTGTCTAATTAGTCTCAAGAACTCATTGATTGATAGCTGAATAAATCTCAAATCAAAAATCTAATAAGAAATTGTAAATGACGTTAGGGTCTCACTTTAATTAATTCTGGCTTGCAGATATTACTGCAATGTATCTTATATTCAAGACAAAGATTAAAAAATAAAAATAATTGATTAGTGTTTTTAGGTAATACCCACACACCCACTTTTTAAGACACACGCGCTTTAGGCACATTAAATACATTTGGTAATAAATGCGCTCAACCGTTTCTAATTGCAGATATTTAAATGCCTCAATAGGTTTTTGTCTGAATGTTTTCCCACAAAGCCATTGAACACACCATCGTGTGCTCGGCACATAAAGCGAACCACTATTAATTAGAGTTCGAACCAAATTGTTATTTTGAAAACTTGCTTCGAGATCTAAACGCGAAAAAATGCGCCAAATGACCGTGAGCGCAGCCTATCGACGGATCGATATATATAATCGATACTTATAAATCGGGTCTGTTATGAGACGATAAAATCGAGCGGCGACCGCCGGCGGCTACCGGGCGTCGGGCTAAGCGACGATTACTCTCCACTCCTTTTATTTTGTTACTGACCACTCGATGCAAGATTATCGATAAAATAATTAAATGGTTACTCTCGAAATCGATTCTCCTGTGTTGTTATCGAGAAATTATTTGTACTTTTTGACTCGCGAAATAGTTGGTCCTTGCCAAGTTCCAAATGAATGCTCTACAATCAAATAATGTTTATTAATATTATTCATGCGCGTGCTGCTCCTTGGGTAAACATTATCGTGCTTTGTAACTTAAGAAATTTAAAGCAGGGCTAAATTTATTTCCTTTTAGAACTGTATATATACATAAAGGATATATTTAAATTCAGTGATATGATTATGTTTTCCCAAGAGTGTAACTGCTACAAAAAATACTGGTCAAAATGGACATAACAATGAAAGGCATTTTATTATTTAGATTCGTAATCATACAATATATGTGCAATTGTAAATAGAATGACCCCGCGCCCGAGTGTAGGTGCAATTAATAAGGCAATTTATACACTTGTCATGCCGGGTACTGTGCTAGCACCGCGGCGTAACCACTCGCTGGTGCACTGATGCACACTGTGCCGGCAATACATGCAGTATTGCCAGGAATGATAAATCAAAACCATTACTCACTCACATACAGTGATGCAATCATTTAATGCACCTATATTTCAAAACAAATATATCGTTCGACTAATATCAAACTCCACGGTATCAAAATGTATTTAAAAAGTATTTAAATTAAAAATATTCACTATTATATATTTTGTTGTATTAACATTAAAATTCGTAAGAATTTAATCAATTTTATTTAAGTTCATTTAAAAACGATTATTATGAATTAAGTCGGGCTACTAATAACTATTCTGTTATATTATTAAAGATGTTTACATTAGCGGTGCCCCTCGGTTTCACCTGCGTATAATGTGATTTCATTGGTAGTTTTTATTCTGGTATTGAACATGTATTTACTTGATCCAGCTATTCATCTACCTCTGTGCCAAAGTTTACTCGATTCCTTTTTGAATTTTATTATTTTCTTTTAATTTTCGCTTTTGCTAATATTAGTAAATATTTGACACTGTAAAAAATGCACTATGAAAACGCTTTTAAGACGCTGCATGAATATTATGCAGAAATAAGTAAAACTGGGTGGGAATAGAGCATGCACTAAAAAAATAAGTGAATGAATCATCGGTCCCTGGCATATACCGACGACCGTCTGGTCTAGTGGTTAGAGCTCCTGACTGCGAAACTTGAGGTCGCGGGTTCGAATCCCGCTGAGGGCAGATATTTGTGTGATGAACACGAGTATTTGTACCTTAGTCTTGGATGTCCTATGTATTTATGTATATATCTATCTATATAAGTAAATATATCGTTGTCTAGTTACCATAACACAAGCTTTGCTTAATTTGGGACTAGGTCAATTTGTGTGGAATTGTGCTAGGTATTTATTTATTTATATACGTGACAAATCTTTAAGTCACAGTGAAATGATGATGTCAGTGTCAATTCTCTAGGAAGTCGACAAACAGTTTGCCCATGGCGAACTGAATGTGGCGAAACAAGTGGCGTTAGGTGAGCCCTAAATTCGAAACATAAAGATTGTGACCAAAATGCGTGAACCGATTCAGCTTAACATAAAACGGTTATGTTAGAATTTGGTTGAGCAGTCGCATCGCTCAGTGAGCATCGGTCTGGTTCCAATATGTCAATCAATTACTTGAAAATTTGCTTTACTTCCTATTTAAAAAAAGTTAACCTTAAAGTGGGAACTACCAGACATCCCTGATATCCTTATTCCTCTTCAGCAGACGCACACGCATACATACCGATATCCCATTAAAGGTATAAAACACGCTACCGAATAATTTTAAATATAACTTGTTGTTTTGTTTGGTCTCCCGAGACGTCTTAATTGTCCCCCGCGATAACTCGGCTCGAGGTGATTTATAATGCGTCCTAAACTTATTAATGCCTTTGGCGGCTTCCACACTTATCGACTGACTTAGAAAGGGCTTCCGCCCAAATGCGTGACTCTAACGTCCCTCGTATGGTTCCGTTGAACTCTCCCAGCTCCGATCATAGTCCAGAAATCTTATATGATTGTGGTTTTTGCAGACGTTTCTATGAATAGTAATTGATTGTATATGCATTTTGATTTATCCATGAGATCATCTTCAAATTGTGAAA
The DNA here is from genome assembly GCA_016069955.1 of Drepana arcuata. NCBI lineage: Eukaryota > Metazoa > Arthropoda > Insecta > Lepidoptera > Drepanidae > Drepana > Drepana arcuata. The sequence goes on from JACCPG010007744.1 coordinate 12,731, forward strand.
TTTTGGAGCTCCATTACAATTAGACCTTACAAGAATGGATATATAAATAATAACGATCTGGAAACAGAACTTCTCATTTCAATGGAACACCAAAACGACGAGCGAAAATATATTTATTTGACGAATAAACTGGGTGCACCTTTTTAGTATGTGATTTGTACGTGAAGGTGTTAATTTATACACATTGTTGTTGCGCATAAAAATCTAATGAAAACTTTATGGGTATCATAAAACACTCGAGCGCAGGGCGAATGAATTGAGCAGCATCCTGCTCTTTGAGGAAACCTGCCTTTCAAAGGGTTATCCGAAACAAATTATATAGCTGTTTGATGGTATATACCTGGAGACGAAAAGAAACTAGACTTGACCCTTATGATAGTCAATGGTTGGAAACTGATGGGTTTTGTTATTGATTTTATTGTCCAAAAAAATATTAAATATTAAGTTATAACTCAGCATAAATCAAATGGCGCGACCATCAAACGTAAAAACAAGAAAATATGGTACAAAATGCAGATATGGTGGACATTTCAATCGGGTCGTGAGCGTGTGAGCGCTCGGGACGTGTGAGGCGAGTGATGAATCGACATGTACCCGGCCCATTAGGGCACCGATAAGAAGGTATTTAACTCAATCCCGCCACTGGACAATATGCTCACATACAGGTTGCTTCATTATAAGAGTATTTTAATACCGAATGCAAGCAATATTCTAATAGGATCTAATGCTAGCTTGCGTCACCCCATTCTTTATTGGTTATAGGGTACCTAATTAAATAAATGCGTGCTTATTTTACCTTTTCTAATACATGCAACGCGAAAGATTTGGGAATTATTGTAGATATGAAGTATTTCTATCATATATATCAAAGAAGTATCTAACGGATATTCCTCTTAGACTTTGATCTTGAATAGTTTTCGAGTCGCGATGTGTTCTTTTGATATGAGATATTTCCTCAATGGTTTCTGGTGGTAGTTAGAAGGGGGAATCATTGGCAACGTGCAAGTGATATGCTCAACCTTTTCTTGTATTAAGAAAAAACCTTAGGATATATAATATTAGTAGCATCCTGTAGGGAGATGTGCGGCGGTATATGTGAGAGGCGGTCGGCTCCGACATACTGCTACGAGAGCTCATTAATGATCGAGCTTCCGCCTATAAAACTCCTAAGAATATAGTTACCTAATGAAATAAGAATATTTACACAACATATAATTCTAAAGCAGCACATACCTTCTTACTCCTTTATTTTGCTAAGACTATATTGACCTAGTCTAAGGGAAATATCAGTTGTCCGCCTATAGCATTCACTCTTGTAGAAGTCGACCCTCGATGAGATAGAATTCCAATTCCTAGCCAGCTGGATTAAAATCCTCCCAAATTGTGTAGAAGGTTGATTCTAAACAGTATCGGTGACTCTTTCAACGTCGTGGTTATAATCCAAATGGAATTCCATAACTAGATAATATCTGTTGCAAGGACACTATTGATATGCAGATGCTTATACGTAAGTAGATACTTATGGAGGATATAACCGTGGATGCGGTGCAAAACTGTATTACGACACCAATGCGTCTTTGCGGAGGGAGTACCAGTAAAGGTTTCATCGATTATGCGGATATAGCAATAAATCGCACCAGCCAGTATATTAACAGCAATTATTTGAAAATCGAATATATAATCAGGGGCCTCGCCATAACCTCATAGATAGACTTCGGCCCCGTCCAGCCCGGCTAAAGTCAGTACCGTGAAATGTTCATAGCCTCACCAATTACGTTGGAAAGGAAGCGATATTTTGTGATCGTAATCTAATTAGAACTATGACTACGCACCGATTTGGTTGCCATGGTTGAATTCCAATGCGAGTGGAACTTCGTTTATTTAATGCACACCGTACATCACGCATTCCTGTTCACTTCGTCGGCGGAAGACAGCACCATGGAATTGATTTGGAAATAGTCTAAACTGACTTGTATGAACGGTCAACTAACTACCCTGTCTAGTCAATATTATACTATCCTCTAGTCCAAACTGACTCCGATCAGCTTTGATTGTACATTAAATTGACGGCCTGATAGCCGGATCGCTAGAGCCAAGGTAAATGGTGATTTATGTGATGAACAAGTGTTCTACGATAGATAGATGTAAGCACAAATATATATAGAGGTGAGCATTCATTTTTCTACATGGACATAATGTTTCTTTTGCCTTGATTTGGAATAGCTAATTTTGAGTAAAAGATTCAAATTTTTTTTTAAGTAACGTGCTTGCTGATTCGTGCTTAACTGCAAAATTCTAAATAACTCACTAGTTCGAGCCATGGTGGTACCAATGAGTATTTCTAACCTGAAGGTCAGTGATTATCATATCGTGAGTAAACTTTTAGATTCCAACTTATTCCAATAGACGATCACATATGCCTGCACCTAAGTGTATAAAACAAATGTCCAGAGTATTTTGGGGCGTCGTGGGTCGCGTGACTCCGCTCGTATCTGCGATAAGCGCTGGCGACTTACGGCAGCCGTGTTCGGCAATTAACTTGTTCATTAGCGCCTGCCTACGGAGAAAACCTACTCGATATACATATATTTAAACATAAGGTGTATAGTCAGGTTTACTTCAAGGTCCAAATCTCAAATCTATCATCATCGTGGTCATTATCATCATCATGTTGGACTCTTGTCAGCGAGTGTGATGCTACTCAACTCAACACATCAACTCCTCAAAAACATAATTTGCCATCTAGCGCAATCTTTTTTACCTCCTTTTACTCATGTACATACATACATATCATCACGCCGAGTCCCTAACGGGGTAGGCAGAGATTATAGAGCGCCAGTTCTCTCTAGACTTACATACCTCTTTTACTCATGTATGGTATTCTTTACTTAAAGCACAATTTCTAAAGATAAGCTGACTTTTATTTTTTATTAAGATAAAATCTTTCACATCTCAATCGTATTTAAATAACGTGAATTAAACAGCAACATGTTTAATTATATATAAATACGTCAGGCTTCATGAAATGAGAACAAGATAGGATAAACATAAAATTATAGATAATAACAGGTATTTGATAGCGAGCATTAACTGGGCTGCATAGCGGCAATGTCAAGCGAGCTACAGCTACCAACCTAACGAAGCTTCATGAAATTAAATTAGATCTGTTAGGCAAAGTCAGAAGGAGGCCCTTCAGTCTGTGGTTGTCTTTGGTTTCTAGTTGTTGGAAAACTGCCAATTAGAATATTGTATTCTAATTCCAAGGTCTAGGTGATGAGACATAATAAAATGAATCCTAAACACGTTCCGATCGGAGGCAAGCCACCAGGCTCGCATGCAACCGTACAAACCTTTTAACCCGATAACTATATCCACAGTCTTTTCTTTTTAATTCGTCCGTCGGCACTCGGCTACAAGCGACACGGCATATATTAAGCTACCGGAGTTGATGCGCTTATCCGCTAGTTACTGATTATATCCAGTTTTTGTTTGGCTCACTTCAATGTTTGTAATTATATACGGCTCTTGACTTTCTTTTTTTATCGTAAGCGTCTTTTTATTTTAATCTTGGAATATGCATGAGATTAGTTTTGTAATAAGAGGTGTCTATTCGTAGTTTTTTCTTATTATTGTATCAAACGCAATTTAATTACTGCGGGGCTTATTGTATTTCAATAATAATAAAGCTCATAGGTACTACGTTGCCTCAGCTCAACCAAAATCTAACTAAGAAAAAAGTTTTTGGTTTCGCATATTGAAACGACACATTTAACGTATTTACCGGTGAAGCATTCTTATCTTATGGTTGATAAGCTTGCGATGGATTAATTGCTCGCGCAGATTTATGGCACCAATTACAACTGCAAACCAATACGAAAAATAATCTCTTATTCCTATCACTGAAATTACAATTATATATAATAAAAGCACCTACCACTACCCTGAAAGGGTAGGCAGAGATGTGTAGGTAAAAATCACACACCCAATTTTTTAAGGATGTACATTTTAATTGCCACCGATAGATGGTGGACATATGGCGAGTCCATTGGCAACTCAAGCACGACCATACATATATTTTAGAATTTCTTCTCAAACCTATTCAGGTTTCCATAAAGCACGTGGTATGACTTAGTAATTGCAGTACGTAAGTTCAAAAATTCTCACTGGTACAGTCGGGATTCAAAGTTCTTCAATCTTTGTGTTAAGGGCAGCTACTCGAAGCACTCGGCCACCACGTTCTATTATTATATTATAATTATTTAGACAGAAAGAGTTGACCGCCGGTGCTCACTAGACTCACAGACATCTTTCACCTTGTCCACAGTCTTCAGCCACTCGATACTTGCCGGTTTTGGATTACTCTTTCGTTTCATGAACATAAACGATCTTGCCAAGACTCTTTGATGTTGGATAACATTCAGGACAAACCAAATGGTGAGTACAGTATTACGCTAATTACTATGTAATTGTTACCATAGTAACGAAATAAAAACATTATAATTATAAAACCTAAAAAAGGTTTGCTAAAAGTCGGGGTATCCCAAGCACCGGGCAGCAGTAATCTGTACGATCGGCTAGCGAGGCGCCGCGCCTGCGCACCTAACTTACTAATTACGTGCAAAAGGCCAAAATGACCGCTACCACTCTATCCTGCCTCGTGACTCGGCCATCGCCCCATCTAACGTACACAATATAGTTCCTAACTTTACTGGGAGTACTAGGAACATTTTAGAATTTACTACGAAGTAATACTCTTAGCTTTAGTAGAATGTAAAAGCTAGTTTACACGTCGTTAAGTATTCCTCAAAATAACACAATTCATATGAAATTCTTATTAGAATTAAATGGAAATCTACCAATACTTGGACCGCGATCCAAATTTGAGATGCTGCTTTCCTCCGACTGTGCACATCTCCGCTCAATGCAGACTGCATTTGATTGTATATTCCTACTAGACTACGTATTACTTATAAGCAAATGTCAATAACTGTCCTGTATACGAGCTTGTTCTCTCAAGGATAGCAGCCAGTTTACCCACACTTAGCTCATCCAATGTTTTGAGTCCAAGTAGAAAACATCAAGATTACTATTTTGTCTTAGCTAAAGTACGAGGAAAAGGATGGGATAAAATATGCATTTTATTGCACTGTCAGCAGTGAATAGATATCTTTAAAAAAACTATTGCAATAAAATATACATGCGAGACATAGTTGTAGAAAACATTATATCTAAAGCTTGAAAACTATTTATAAGTAGCTTTGTACCATATTGTCGCAATACAATTCTTAAGTGTGGTCTATTACTGGTCTCATATTTTAAACTAGTAAGCCAATGAATATTCATGTACAGAAACATGCCACCAGAGAACCTCTACTGACTGCTAACCTGCTGCTTGCTACTTTGTATGCGTGCAATTATGATAAAAATTGCCAACAAAAAACATACTATTATTATTTTCTGGAAGCTAAATCTAGAAAAATAATACTTACATACATACATATCATCACGCCAAGTCCCTAACGGGGTAGGCAGAGAGTATAGAGCGCCAGTTCTCTCTAGACTTACATACCTCTTTCGCTTCGTCCACATTCACCAGTCTCTTCATATATGCTCGTCGGTTTCGAGTACTCTTAACGTTCCGTTCCTTCAGAGTCCGAAGTCAGAAAAATAATAAAAGTTATAAAATAATTTGGAATGAAATGAAAAACTGGGAATTTTTCATACGTATTTGTAGGGAGTTTATACCATCTACCTTCTATATGAATTACACGGGATTTATTGTAAAGTTTTAATTTTGTAAAACTTTACTTTAATCTAAATATTCTATTTCCTGTAATAGAATTTTATAGTAATTTAATTTGTCACGTTTGTCTACTATGTTATGTTAAAAAAACGCATTTTACGTATTTTATATATGCGATGAACTGGTGTCAAATCCTGTATGACTACGAAAATAACATATACATTTATTTTTATTGTACAGGGCGAGTTTCGATTCGGCTACCCAGCGGGCGCAGTGACGTGGCGTGGCGGCGAGCGACCTCTCTTCGTATGTTTGCTTTGTGTGCGCTGATCACGATCGACTATTAATTGCCGTTCGGCATAACGAGTTAAATGGCAAATAATAACTCATAATTGTGCACGCGTGTTATCCTAACTATTACAGTTTCATTAAGTATCGTTTTTTATTGCAGCACTTGTTATTTAGTCATTAAAGCATTTTGACGAAAACGCCAATTATTAGTTTTGCAATTCCTGCGAAAAGATTGCTGAGAAATGCAACGTGTGTAGGCACCTCGCAACTATTAGGACACTATTTCATTATAGTGTGCACACCGTGGCACCCACAAAACACACCTAATGTCTGCAACACATACACATATCATCGCATTATATGACACTTTGTAATTGGACTGTATTGATTTGAAACGCTTCTAATAAGAAAAATTATTACTGGCACATTATTGAATAAAAAAAAAAATATTATAACGATGATTCCCACAGGGTAGGCAGAGCGAAAATATTGTATAACATTAAATAAACAATATCAACAAAAAAAACACGAATAAGATTTAGAACCCCCTTTGTTCAACTGATGTGTTTCAGTAACAAGCCTTTCTCTACACTAAAGTCTACATAAAAAATCAATTTAATTAGTACAGTAAGAAGAGGCAACAATTTCAATAAATCTATTAGCTCTTGGAGGTTAGATTCCTCTTATTAAGGTAACAAGAGAAATGCATTTGTGGCGGCCGGTAGCCGTGTCCCCGATAGTGGGCCGCAGTCCTATCTACACCTACGGAGATGGGAGAGATAAACAGGTGTGTGCGCCGCCTATCTTATCTCAGCTAAATAACGTCAATTGATTTGTCTTGTGTTCGTGGGTGTTTCTGCTATATTTTACGGTTTTAAAGGTGTAGCTACGTTTGTTCGAGCTGTGAGCGCTATGGGTACCTATGTCATCTGTCACCAGTATGATTATTTGTTAAACATGATCAAGTCACAGCAAATTACCTGTGTGAATAAGCACATACATATATCGCCATTTTGTAAAGCACTTCTACATTTCCCATAGTTACTTATAACTGTAATGGTATCAAATAAACCGCCATAAGAACATAGCAGATAGCACTAACAAGCTCGGCCGCGGGAGCCAATAACGCTATTAAATAATGTCTTCCTTATAAAGCTGTTGTCACATAAAATTACTTGAGTCATGACTCTGGTGTAAAAAATACGTGATGTTCATTCTTCCGTGTGCGGAGTTAGTCGCGTTATGTAGGTGGCCTGGTCTAATGGTGGCGCAAGGACATCCACTCTAAGTTTAATTTTTCTCTTTCAATACAAAATTTCAAATGTCTTTTTTTTTTATACAACAAGAGTGGCAATCAAGCATACGGCCCACCTGATGGGAAACAGTTACCGTAACCTATTTACGCTCACGATACCGAAGTATCACTTGCGCGTTGCCACTCTGTGTTCGGAGAGTTATAGTGTGTTGGCAGCATAATGGGTTTAATCCCTCTGCTTCCAGCACAATGTAACAATCCTCCCCCCTCCCCAAGGAGCTCATTACTGGAAACCTTATTCACCGCGTAGGAACACAACACAAAAAATTGTGTTATTTGGCTACGGACTTCTGTAAGGTGGAGGTCCTGCCCCAGTCGGGCAGCTCCAAATTCGAACGGGAAACCCGTTATGCCCTACCTCTCTTTTGTCTCGCTAATAGGTTGAAAGAAGGGAAATTGCGAACTACAAAAACCTAAAAATCTTACGTTTTAGCTTATCGACGTCGACGTGACGGTCGACGTGAAATAATAGAGTAGGAGAATTAAATATTGAAATTGTTTCGACCATAAACATGTCCAGTAAGAAAAGATACAACAGAATATTACCACAACACTGGATAAAAAAGGGTATTCAATGACACCAAAACTATGATTATCTACGACCAAAACTAGGCCCTAGATAAAGCTCAGGTACCAGGCTAGCAAAAAGAGCGAGGAGTATTGTATGTGCATTGTCAAGTGTCGACGGAAAAACGCAATCGTAAGTACTGGTCGCGATCTTAATGAGAGTGGACAAACTGGCTGCGTAAAGGGCCTGGCGGTTGGAAATTTATGGATAAGCTTGAATGCGTATTTAATGCGTCAGGTATTGTATGCATTCCCCTTCAAAGTGTATCAATATAGGTAAGTATCGAAAATAATTTTCGAGTCTTAACAATATTATTATTATTATTACTCGAAAATACACAGAAAAAGCGTAACAAATAATAAAAATAATAAATATATATTTTTACGCATGCAATGATCATGCATATTTCACATGGGAAACCTATTGATATCTTCTTAAGATTTTTTTGAATACTTTAATATCTGTGTCAAAGTCTACTAATGGATTTATTAAATGGTCTTATCCATAGTCGAGTCGTCAGCCATCATAACACGCGCCCTAAAAGGCAGTGGTATCATTACCTCGACCGGTCCGCTACTGACCACCTCCACGTCGGCCTGCGCGCCTGGTAGTCGTCTGCCGAGCCTCAAGTGTTGTTTTTATGCACCTCTCTATATTTGTGTTGCTATTGAGATGGTATGTTACCTAGCCCATCTGTCAGAAGCATCTGCAATGCAACTTTCAGCTCTAAGTACGTGAAATAAGAGTGCAATTGATAAGTGGAAAATAACTCATAGTGGGAGCAGATTTTGATTCACGTGCCTTTACAGTAACAGCAATTTTAGGTGTCATCGTAAACTTAAATCTAAGCATAGATTTATTACAGGAATTTTAAAGTATTTATTGTTCATACTGCCGGTACAACTCATTACAGGAATCACAATATGAATTGACCCTTATGAAGACCATATTAACACTCCTTATACTGCATCTCGTCAAAGTCTCATGGAACAGTAGCTAGGCCTATGGAAATGCAATAGCAATTTCGTCTAGCCATTACACGGTAGCTCCGCCATGCGCTGGGAGCCTGGTAACGCCTCTGGCCGAAGCCAGCAGTAATAATAAACCCTACCGCGAGACGGTGCACCACATTTATTACTCTTTATTACTAAGCTCGGAACACTGTATTTTGCTGTGAGATTAATCTGTTCAATAAGCTGGCGAGAGTTAGTTTTACTCGGAACGTAATATGAGACCACATCAAACTGATAATCGAAATTATAAAAAGTATCGATAATACGTCTAGCGATTATTGAGGCTAGAGATAGATTTTTTTTAAATAATATAATAAATTAATTATACTGTTTAATAAGTAGAAAGGTGAAAATATTTGTTACAGATTTAGAGGTGAAGTGAGACATCTTACATACATACATATCATCACGCCGAGTTAGTACATACATCTGCCTACCCCTTCGGGACCCTAGTTGCGAAGGCGTGAGCATATATTATTGTTATTATAGTATATACATATGTATTTAAATAACTTTATCACGTGTTCAGTAAGTGACACCAGTTGCCGTTTTCTTTTACACTTCTACACTTTTCGAACTACTGCCCAGTCCTTCAGAAAGACTGCTAACATTTCAGTAATATCACCTCAGTTCTCCGGCGGCGATAAGCTGCACTCAGTGTCACAGCAAATCAGTGAAACTATACGTTTCATAACATTTAATCGATGTTTGTCAGTCCACGCTAGTAGGAAAAATATAAGGAGGTTACTTTGCAGCATGTGGTCAAGGTCCTTTACTAAAATGATGAAATTATATTGATTAAGTCATTTTGAAATACTGAGCGTGTTGTTGGCCCATCAGGAATAGAATATACATGCCAAGCATGGCAATGAATCGTATTCATATCTACCCCTATTTTAACAAGAGGACAATAATTGTAAAAAAAGACAGAAAATGTTTTCTCTATTCACAGGGTTTTTTCTTGGAAACGGTAATACCGGTAATTTAATATTTCATATGCGTCGTTCAATATGTGTCGTCGGAATCATGCATATCAAAAGACTTTCGCGGAACTTAGAGAGTAAAGTTAGTCTTATAAGGACTAACAGACCTCTTGCGTATATTTTATATGATATTCTCCTTTGTTTGCGTTGGGAAATATATAGTTATATGCTACAAAGTTGGCAAGCAAGCAAGGACCTCCACCTTATAGAAGTTCGTAACAATTTTTTTTTTGTGTCGTGTTCCTACGCGGTGAATATAACAATCCTCCCCGATTGTTACAGTGTGTTGGCAGCAGAGGGATTAGTCCTATTATGGTGCCAATGCAGCATGAGTTTCCGAATATAGTGGCTACGCGCAAGTGATACTTCGGTATTGTGAGCATAAATAGGCTACGGTAACCGTTTCCCATCAGGGTCGTACGCTTATTTGCCACTCTTGTTGTATAAAAAAAAGACAACAGACACCATGTGCACTCCAGCGATGGATCCACTTAATAAACGCTCGTAGCCCAATTTACCGCTAATAAAGCCGTGGGTTATAAACTTTTACATATAATTACTTGTAATGTTCAGTTTCGGGCGTCACGCAGCAATAAATTTAATATAACTATATTTCATATCCACATAAATGTATAATTATTAAAAAGTTTTTCTTTTCTTATACCAACAAGGTGGTAAACACACCTACATGCGGCTCGCCTAATAGTAATTTGTACCCGTAGCCTATAGGCTCGGGCGAGACCTAAGATATCAACCCTATGTTTTCTTTACGGATTTCACTTTTGTAGCCTTTTTTTCTACCGGTATGATATATATAACGAATGTATACCTTTAATTACGCTAACGATAGAATTACTATGTCGTACAATAAAGTTAGTTGGGATCACCTAGCCTAGATTAAGCAGGAATGTTGCCAAGGACACAGCAATCACGCATTGTATCAAAAGATATATACAGATGTAGGTATATAGTATCACGTCCACGTTCCATTGCTAGGTATTTAATAAAGTTCTGCGCATTCCCAATACATTAACTGCTACTATATCAAACGCGACTGGATAAATTATTTTCCCAATTAATGTGTCCGGTAATTAAATATACATTACCCACAATGAACCGACCGAGATCGCGACGATATTTCATTTTTATGGAGGCGATTATTATCATTATTCGCGGGTGTCGGGTATCGATTTTTATTGTTAAATTATTCGGACACAATCGACATTCGATGGGAATTATGTAGTTTGACGGAAAACCATAAAATCGATAAAATACGTCGCTTCTAGTCCGCAGATCGTGCATCGATGACTGCAGAGATAGCGAGCCCACACCTATTATATAGGTAAATTATTGAAAAGAAAGCTGTTCTAGATAAATGGTATGTGACTCGACAGCTGTATTTGATATTTATGTAATATGTGTATTGGAGGAACTTCAAAAATCCCTATAGAACGTTATGGTTCGTGCAAAATTACGAAATAGAACGACGCGTGTCGCGCGTGGGTTGTATCGACTCACACCTTGGAAATACCTAAACTAGTAGATATATTGTACATTACGTAAAATGAGGTGTTATTTTAGATAATGCATGTACATTTAATCGGATACCAGCCCCTGGAAGTAGAAGAAATTGGTGCCCGCGACGACAGACTAGTACGTATGCTATACGTTTTATATATTTCTCATACACCTTTGTATAACTTCGCAGGTTCCTTAACGGTGTTTTCCGTCAGCGTAAGGTTCGTGACTGACTATAAATCGCACTATTAAGTTCCGAAAAACATTGGTGCAGGGGACCTTACCGCGTGCTATTGCAAGAATAATAATTTAAGAAAGCTTGTAGGACATGTATATACATGATGCTTATACATCTTTTCTTTTTGCACTCTACAATAATGGACAAAACACGTAATGGAACCCCTGGTCGGGGTTTGAACCCGGTTCAGGCGTTAGCCATAAATACTATTATGTTATATCGTTGTACTATGCACGAATAATACTATAAATAATAGAGCGTCCGAGTGCACACAATAGGTGGTCAACCAGAAAAATGTATAATGTAGTAATTATGTTAAACAAATCAAAGCAGCCGTAACGTGTGGCCAGACTGACAGAATAACACTAGGGGCGTGCACCTCGTGTGATAATCGCTCGCGTATCGATAATAAAGTATCGACTAATGTCTTGATCCGCGATTATGGCCGAGTGTATTTGAATTATTCGAATATTATTCAATGAGATATATGTTAACATAATTATAACATCCACAATGAGAAGCAGATGAAATGTGGGCGGATCCCGCGTCGATCATTCAAATTACATTATTACTAAAATGATTTATGTAATAAGCCGCTCGATGCTAGTTTGTTACGGATAACATTCAATATTGAAAACTACACTACATAATGAATATTTGATTGTTTTGTTTGTGTTATAATTGACATTAGATTAAGCATTCGTTTGCTTGAAAGATTTATATGATAAGGGAGACCAAACCTTCGTATACCTGCAATAGATAGACAAGATGTGTCGTCATTATTTAAGGTGTAATTATAATAGATTGGGCGCTAATTACGTCGTCGTCGCCCGCTCGTTTGTCATTGTATATAGCTGTCGCGGCTTGTATAACTACGTATTTAGGCGACGGTATCAATCATATGGAATCACTTGATAAAACACAATAATATACATTGCTAACTCTGTATAAATACACTCGCTGTATCATTTTTCACTTTCCTTTTCACTACATATTATTTTTAAGCCACAGTAAAGTAAGTAGCTAGTAAGAGATACTAAATTCAGCAAAACTTTATCGCCCATAATCCCACAAACATCTTTTATCGAGATGCCAAAATTAATATAGTACGTAAAACAAGAATTGTCACTTTATTACCGATAAACGGATTACTCGAGCAAAGCTTGGCCTTTTATGTCGCTGTGACATAAATATTAATACGATTCATTCAAAGTGCAACATCGCCATAAAGGCAAAGTGAGGATAAATCGTAACAACATGTATAAATAAAAATGTCGTGGATTCGAACCCGAGACCGGTAGCCGCTGGCTGTCCCCCGGCCCTCGTGAGCTTATCCTACAAAAAAAAGAACACGCCGCAGATTTATTGTGTATCGATCTTGAAAAGAAATCGAACGGCTGTGATCTTTAGGGCTGCACCGATATTGGTATTAAAAGGTGCGGATACTATAATATTACAGGTCCGTTCTATTTGCTTTATTTATACTTCATATTAATACAAGAATGGCCGAGTGACCGGTTAGTTGCCGCGACCAAAGACGCAAGTTAAATCCCGACTTACCAATGAGTTTTTCCGACTTAATACGTATTAGTACGGCACGAGGTTTACGGTGAAGGAAAACATTAGATCGCCCGCTACGTCGAGAAGAAACTCAAAAGTGAATTGTATGTTGTGCTTGAGTAACGGCGATGGACTCGCCATCTGTCACGTTGGCACCTAATATACCTCTGGCGGAAAGTGGGTGTGTGGGTATTACCTATACACCTCTGCCTACCCCTTCGGGGACCCTGTGTTGCAGGCAACTGCTCAAAGAACTCGGCCACCACGGCTTTTAAAATAAGTTATTTTCAAATTTTATATTCTATAACTTATACGAAAGATATTCGATAAGACTTTGGAATAAACGCATCCCTTGAACTGATTCAAGCCACTTGACATCTCCTTCTGCCCCATCATCATACCTACGTTAACTATCTCGCTCTTTTTCATTCAATAATCTGGATAGCCATACATAATAGATTTTGATCTGATATTCTATTAAAGTTATGATGAATGGAAGATTTAGAATGCAGCGCGTACACTGACGGACAGATCGTTCGATTCAATGCTGTTAATATGACTATTGGCCCTTGCCTTGTATCATCGCTCGTTATCTTGATATTGAATACTGAATACGTTCATTGAATTGTTTCTTATTAGTAACAATAGAGGCTCCATAGAGTATATAAAGCGTATTACGCGTAAGCTGGTCAAATTACAATTACATGTTAATATAATAATTATATCCTCACGCCTTCCCACAAGGGTCCCCGAAGGGGTAGGCAGAGGTGTATAGGTAATACCCACATGTTAATGTTACTTGATACCTAAGGATGAAATACGTTATATCCAAGACCATTTATCGCAAAACTAATTCTCAATATACACACTATCCGAAATAAGAGCCTCTTATTATTTTGTTAATTATTTTCGTAAGACGTTCATTGTAAAGACTTCAACGCGTTGCAGCGAGCCACCGTAACTTTAAGCAAATGTTGAGGAAATAAATTTCGTGTCGTATATTGTGGTTTCTGCTTATATTGTTATTAAGAACAGCTAGATGCGAACATTTATAGCATTTTCAATTATTTAAGAATAAGCAAATGTACGTGACTTGCACTTAATGTAATGAAAAAAGTATTTCCAAAATTGTATAATATCGCGTGTAAATTAACGACGATATATTTATAATTAACATTGTAATTCCATAGCCATGGTGGCCAAGGTGTTCGAGCTATCGCCTGCAACTCACAGATTGCAACTTCGAAGCCTGAGTGGACCAAAGAGTTTAACTAAACTTAAGTACTGTAACTAGTTACACCACAAGCTTTACGGTGTAGGACAACATCGAGAAGAATCCTGCATAAGTTTGAGAAGACATTGAAAAGGCTTATGTATAGCCGTGCTTGAGTTATGGCGATGGACTCGCTATCTGACTCTTGACCTTTGAGGTAAGATGTGAAGACATAATGAACTTACTGAAACACTAATTAACTGTTAACAGTGAAGTAGTTTTTATTGTAGATTTAATAATAATATATTTGCGATATCTTAAATCAATAAAGTTTTAGTTGAACTCTATCTGAATACAAAATGACAAATTAAGCCATAACTTAGTTTATGCTCGTGTTATGAATATCGTTTGTATTATGGTCAGCCATTGCATATATTACATTAAACATGTTCTGTCAATTAAATTCATCGGTTCCACAGTTTTTATCCACGAATAGAATTGGACGAATAGAAAAAAAGCCGTGGTGGCCGAGTGGTTCGAGCAGTTGCCTGCGACGCAAAGGTCGCAAGCTCGAATCCCGACTGTACCAATGAGTTTTTCTGAACTTAAGTACAGTGATTAGTCACACCACGAGCTTAACGGTGAAGGAAAACATCTAGAGGAAACCTGCATACGTCTGTGAAGAAATTCAAAGGCGTATGTATAGTCGTGCTGGAGTAACGGCGATGGACTCGCCATCTGTCACGTTGGCACCTAATATACCTCTGGCGGAAAGTGGGTGTGTGGGTATTACCTATACACCTCTGCCTACCCCTTCGGGGACCCTTGTCGGAAGGCGTGAGGATATATATAGAATTGGACTCATAGAAGAATAATATTAGCTTGCTGTTATCTTCAAACTCCATACGCGAGAGTTCACGCCGAAAAGTACTAAAGGATGCTATAGGTAGGCGAGTACATTTAAAATTTGTCGTAGACATATTTGGACAACACGCAAGGAAAGATCAGACTGAAAAAGGATCTACTCGCTGATAGCTTAGGTATTGCTTTTTTAGCGGTTACAGTAACGGGTTAACATCATGTAGACCGTGAACATGGAGCCACTCGCCTGAACAATAATAAATAAATGCCTAGCTTATATTCCATACAAATGGACCTAGTCCAAAACTAAGCTAAGCTTAGCGTAACTAAGTTGTTATAACTCATTTTTATAACACGAATGTCTACCCTCAGCAAAAATCAAACCCGAGACCTCAAGCTTGGCAGGCAGGAGCTGTGACTACTAATCCGTCACCGCCGTAAATTAATATGTATTATTTATAAAATGTCCATAATTGTGATGATGGGTGGCATCAGGATAACCTCTAATGAGTTCAGATAAAACACTTTCACTTCTGGCTGCCACTTTCTTGTGTAGACGCAACACGTCAGTTTAATAAGTCAACACCCACTCACACAAATTATTCGCCTAAATTATGTAGTTCTACTACGGCGTTCAAATGGTGAACGAGAAACCTTTTACACTAAGCCTTTATAACATTTTTGGTTTTAGCAGTTTTTTCATTTTCAAGTTTCTTCATCAGTCCGAGTTTCTCACCTCCGCTTTTTTTTTTTATACAACAAGAGTGGCAAACAAGCATACGGCCCACCTGATGGGAAACGGTTACCGTAGCCTATTTACGCTCACGATACCGAAGTATCACTTGCGCGTTGCCGCTCTGTGTTCAGAGAGTTATACTGTGTTGGCAACATAATAGGTCTAATCCCTCGGTTGCCAACACAATATAACAATCCTCCCCCCTCTCCAAGGAGCTCATTACTGGAAACCTTATTCACCACGTAGGAACACAACACAAAAAAAATGTGTTATTTGGCTACGGACTTCTATAAGGTCGAACGGGAAACCCGTTATGCCCTACCTCTCTTAAGAAATAAGGTAATAAAATTATTAGAGGTATTATAGGAACTTGATGCAGTTGCGTTCGTAGCCGGACAGTGTGATATTACATATCTATGATGTAGCCCACAACTCAGGAATGTTCACCAATGGCGGTGTACCTACCAATACCAGGTGGCAATATTTTAGGCGAGCTAACAGTAATGTCGCTGGTTAATGTGGACATTCCGCGCTGATGAAATCGACGCGAACCAGATTGTTTACGTTTGAGATAAGATAGCTAAGTGTGCGCGGGGTATCGGTGATATTGAGGTGGATAAGATCATCAATAATAAATTTGTATATTATATATATGAGCAGACATATCTGGTTCCTACCTTTAATTTATTCAAATATTCTAATTTTGGATTTAAAATAAGGCATTTGTAAAGTGAATAATAAGCAAAATATACACAATAAATACAGACATACTGTCCCATAAACTCTATTTCGAAAATCTGATCGGCGATCTATTAGCAATAATATCTCATGTATGGCTAGATCCGTACTACAATGTGTCCGTGTCTGAATCATAATTAATTAATCTCAACACCTACAGTAAACAAGACGAATGCCAGCACTAATGGAAACTTTTCAAGAAATTAATAGCATAAACATACGACACGTGCACAACAATATATTGAGTCATATCCATGTAAAGCTTTCGTGCAAGTTTGGATAAGTCGCCATACTGGTCGCAGGCATCAGCACCGGGCGACCTTCCTTGGCGACAGGTCACTACGACTAATGGAGCGGCTGATGCCAGCTCTAGCCAACTTGCGAAACTTGTAAACAACCTGCCAGTGCTCCCACTCACTAAAACATTGGATACAAATTATAATCTGTGCTAAGTCACTTGGAAATTAGTACTCAAGTTAGGTAGGGCACGACGGAATTTAAAGTTAAACCATGGGATAGATGTCTCCACCTTAAAAATGATGGCCACCAATTAATACTCCTTGTTGCAATTTAAACAATTTGAAAGACCTCCATAGCGTATAGCACGCAACGGAACATGTAAGGTTTCCAGCCTTTATGGTGTAAGAAAGAAGTATTTTCTATTTTTAAATATGTAATTTGTAAAATATTAGAGAAAATATTTATCATTAAACCTTTTTAATATACTTTAAATACCAAATGTATTTAATAAATGTAGTGATGTGTTCATGAGTGGTTCCTTCCACTATTTCTCTTACTACGAAGCTGTGCAATAAATTTGCATGGGAGGTGCATTACTGGCGGCAATTTGATTACTCATACCGTCGCGAGCGGGCTATTAGAGGCGTTTACGTGAACATTTGTCATTCAGAGCCGTCCAAGTGACGGATGCTGCGCTACTCTTCATCAGGGTTGCAATAAATGCTTCCAGCTTGTGGTAAACAAGTACTTAATATTTATTGATGTAATCTTTATACATATATATATCATGACGCCTGCCCAGAATGGTCCTCGATGGATTAAAATGGTGGTAATATAACAACTACTATAATTATGTATTTGAATTTATTCTCACATTTATGCAGCTTTCCTTACTAAGTTTTTCATCAATGTACAATTCTTGGTGTGTCATTTGTCTTATGTTCGAAAAAAATCTCATTGGTACTGTTAAAATTTTTCAATACACAAAATATATATCTTCACGCCTTTCCATTATCCCGAAGATTTTCTCTTGATATTTTCCCTCACCGTAAAGCTCATAGTTCAGAAAAACTCATTGGGTCAGTCGGGATTCGAACATGTAAACTTTGTGTTGCAGGCGACTTTTAGAAGCACTCAGCCACCACAGCTCTTAATTTACATAAATATATTGTTTAGAATAATGTATATTTCTTTTAATACCACCTATACGTTACTAGACGGAGTAGTATTATCAATGTCATTGTCATTGACAACACTACTCTATTGACAACAATGCTGTATTTTGCTCAAGTATTAAAGTTGTAAGTGGGAAAAATTTTCGTGTTCTTCTGTAAGTTAAACGAAGACAAATGGCGTTTGGAGGGAGCTATGGTGAGTATATGACATTATATAACAACGTCATCAATATAAAACTTTCGAGCAAAGGTCCATTTATCATGTTGACCTCATTCAATAAGCGCTCAAAGTATTAAACAAAAAATATAAATCACTAAAATCAAGAGATGGTCAAGATTTCTAAACATAAAATAAACCTACAGAGTTTTACGATAGTCATCATTACGGAGCCATTAATTAGCGCTGCTTACAGCGCGGTGTGTCGTAAAAAGTATTTAATTGCTCGTGTGAAATACCTAATAACGCATAATTAATATACAAATGTTCGGGGACGACATGTTTATGGCTCGGTGCGATATGCTAATCGGTCGAAGAATATTTCCATTGGAAAGGGTCCGTCACTTTAGCACGACCGATTCTTCTATGAAACTAATAAGCGAACATCCGTGCCATTCGAAGGCACGTTGAGTAATTATTTTAATTAATATAACGGATTACAATACCTCGCGCCCTAAAGCGTTATATTGCCCAGAATGTATCTGTTGCACCGGTCAGTAATTAAATTAAAATGGGCTCACCGCAATCATTTGTGGTCTAGCATTTAGTGGTCCCAGCGAATTAAAAAACTCAGTTATTGATGTGTGTCTATAATGGGTAAAACATGTGCAGCATAGTAGCGGAGGTGTGTCTGGTCCTTAATAATGCTATCACACAATTCACAGATAGAGTTGTACCGATCTCGATAGCTAAATGCGAAAGTTTTATGAGGATGTTTGTGACTCAATCACACCAGGACGGCTGAACGGAGTTGAATCATAATTGGTACAGAAATAGATTATTAGCTGGATAAACACACATGATATGTTTTATTCCAGAAAATATACCAAATAAATATACCTATACCTATGATTAATTTCTTCTTCATTGAAATCATGAATGCCATATTGTGTAGCCACTGAATACCTATACGTATTTTTGTCATTATGTCGCGCTGGCCGATGGATAAAGTATTTATACTGTATTTAAATTATCCTGTGTTATTAGTACAATATTGTTGAAAGTACTAAGTGAAAACTTTGCATACATGTCATTACCCATATATCGTACATTTCCATTACGGTCTATTGAATGAAACCGGAAAGTGAAATCGATGGTATTGTGGCTAACACCTTTCACGCTAATGTGGAAACCACTGGTGCTGGTGGACAATAACTTTAGAAAGGCTGGCTAATCCCGTAGAGAGCTTAAGTACCGAGCTGTTTGACTCTTATCTGAGGTAGAATTTTCCGCAGGGACCCGCAGGTTAATCGCCAAACATATTTATGGAAAAGTTCTGGTCGATGCTTTATCTCGTTCTATCGGCGCTTTAAAGACTCTTATTACTTCTAGATAAACGAAACTTACTATGAATATTACAAGTCCCTCGCGGAGTAGGCAAAGACAGTAGAGCGCCTCACTTTTAGGCTCACGGACTTTTTTCGCTTCATCCACATTCATCAGTCTCTTCATATACGCTAAGCAATCTTAGTCAAATGTACTTAGCACACTAATTTACGAGCGAGGCGTGAACAATGCGCTCTGCTCTATAATTATCCACGTTTTGACGTTTTGTAAGGTTTTGTGGTGTCGTAATGGACACTAAACGGTGACACCGTTCGCCCATTCAACACACGCATTGTTTGTATGGACAACAGAGCTTTCCACACAACAAGCATTCTCGCCAATAATACACTTCTATGATACCTATACTTTTAAACCAGAATAAACTGCAACTGAATAGATGCTAACGTCGGATAAGAACCTGGCTGGAAGAAAATGTAAAAAAAACAAATGACAGGCAGGTAGTTAAGTAAGTACAAAGAGTACGAATATTCTAAGAGAAGAACCATTGAACAATATCGTAGGCTACTCATAAGCATGCTGAGGTAAAAGGCACTAGGAGTACTTATAGCTTGTACCCGGAGTGCCTCGAGGTGAACAAGTCTTGTGGTGTACGGACCGAGAAGGCATGTTAAATTTTAATTTTGAGAATCTTTACTGCATCTTATCTCTGATTGAATCAGCCATAATTATAAAGCCCTTGATTACCCCAATATAGTACTAAACTGAACCACGCCTTGGCTTAAGAGGCGTTCAGCGTGAGATGAGTGTTAGATGAAATAAATTCGGTATGTAAAATAACGGACGGATACCTGATACTGGCCGCTTTATGGTCCAATAAAACTTTGAGTTCGTGTCCCCGTGGCGAACATCGCACACGCAGTACCGATAGCAAACCACTATGGAGTGTAAGCTTTTTTCACTACTCAAACCCAAGGCTTCATATTAGAGTAGCTGTTTATGTGTATGTTTCACTCCTCACTCTATTCATCAGATGTATCTCCCTAATGAATAACTATTGATTGCGAATAGTAAAACGATATAATATACCAAAGTTAACAATGGACAAGCTAACTCCACAGAGTTATATTTTAAAGAAAGTAGTTCAAATTAACTTCTAACAATATATAATGCAGGCGACGTTAATGGCCAACATTAATATTTGCACATTCAGTGCTATCTACGCCTACTTCTGCGGATGCTGTCTCTACATGACGTATTTCCTAAAGAGGACTATAAATTGTAGGTTATTTCGTTATTACGGTGAGATTGTACAACATTTGTGGGTGATAAAATGGTATCACACGCCGTAACTCATTCCGCGCACACTCCATATCTCACGCGCTACACTCGACCACTCGCAGCACGCGCCGCTCCCACTGGCTTGCCTTATATTAGCTTTACATCATGTTACACTAATCGACCACTAGTTTCCATTATTTTAACATATTTTTCATAGTATTACTAAAAACTCGATGTTAATGCAAGCTCAAGTCTTTTACTGTAAAGTAAGGGTAGAAGACTTACATAGCCCACGGTAACGTAGTATTAGTTCGCTTGTTCACCAACGTTGTAAGATACGATCACCCAATACCCAGACTAAAATTCTATGTTTGTGAAAAAATTAAGCCATTTTTACAGGATACGTCGACAATGGGTGCCTACCGCTAAATATCAGGCGAACAATACTGAAGATATATTGTATAAACTCCTGATAAAATTGACCTTAGCTAACTCTAACACCTTTTATGAAGTGTACCAAACGAATAAAATTATATGGATACCCGTCTGAAGCATAAATGCTTTTCCAAGCGTTCATCAAAAGCGCATTTGAATGCTTTTATACGTATCTGTAAACTGCACGGTTTAAATCTATAACGATTGAAAGATAATAAACATTTAAACTAAATCCATAATATTTATTCCGAAGTATTATTAAAGAACAGCATAAAAGCAGCTGTTCAGAAGTCGGTAACATTATCAATAACCGTTTGGTCTATTGTATTGCACTCGTAGGCGATGCTCGTCG
>JACCPG010007745.1:0-18391 GCA_016069955.1 Drepana arcuata
TTCCATAATTTTCACGGTAACCTGCCACAACGTACAAGACATAAATCACGAGGGAAAGCATTACAAGCTGATAGCACGATGTTATTAAGGTGGAAACTGGAAACGTGACTTGCCATAAAGATGGCGGTATACCTATTTGATAAAAAAAATACAAAAAGCCGCGTCTATGGGAGAGTATACCTTAATAGCCGATTAAAAAGATAGGTTCCCAAATCTCTAAACTATAAATAACTAAAGATACCTCAAGGGTAGAAATGTCGAATTGATAGTGAAAACTGGCGATCTACTCCCTCTGCCTACCCCGTGAGAGGCTCGGCGTAATGACATTATGTATGGTACGGTCACGGTCCTTATTTAAGTAATTATAAAATAAAATATGCATCTCATGTTTCAAAACCCTTATTCTTAATCCTTAATTATTACAAAAGAATTCAAGTTTTAAACTGACTTAGTATTTGCAGTGTGTCCTCCCTTCTATCTTGGTCCCTGTTAATTATCACGAGCATCTATAAACTACAACTGTTAAGTCGATCTAAACCGACATTAAGCGAGATCTCGTTGTGTCGTTACCTCCGTTGAAATACTCAAAACAAACACACTACACAGTCGAATTAATTCCCAAGGCAAGCTGATTTGTGTGAAAATTCTCGTCAACAATAATGCACCTGAGTAAATATAACAGGCGTTATTTCGCGGTATTTAAACGAGGTGTTATGGCTGTCTGAAGTACAAGACTGTATTATTGTTACATCTTCACGTCATGTCAAAAAGGTCCCCGAAGGGTGGACTTACATACATACATACATATCATCACGCCAAGTCCCTAACGGGGTAGGCAGAGAGTATAGAGCGCCAGTTCTCTCTAGACTTACATACCTCTTTCGCTTCGTCCATATTCATCAGTCTCTTCATACATGCTCGTCGGTTTCGAGTACTCGTAACGTTCCCGTCCTTCAGAGTCCGATCTATTTGATCCAGGTAGTTGGAACGTGGCCTTCCTCTGCCTCTTCTTGCACACACTTTTGCTTTGTATATCTGTTTCGTCAATCTTTCTTCACTCATCCTTTCAAGGGTGGACTTGATTAGGTATATACCTACTTACATTTGTAATGTGATAAAAAATACATGACTTCGTGAATAAGTTCATCTACTCAATGATCGTAGACTAACTTTGTCCCCGCAATTTTATTGCTCCTTTTGAGCATAGCTTTCTTCTTTAAACGGGTTACTAAGTCATCTATACATATAATAAAAATGTAACGGATCGCCGTCTGTAGTCTGTACAATGAAGATATATGAGAAAAAATATGATAGGGACGCAAATAGCACCCAAAACACTGATTGTTAGAATTGTTGTCTGCTTGTCTGTGCGTTTGTGTACGCTAATCTCAGAAACGGCTTATCCGATTTAGATTACTCACTCACTATTCAATAATTTATTATGGTAAACTTCACTTGACATTGTGTTTATTTCATGTCAATCGGTTATTAAATAAAAAAGACTCACATCGAAAATCTTAAACTATCTATTCTTTCTGTGTTCAGTAGCATTGACTGAACATTAGTAACTTCATAATAATGGTCTATATGAAATTATGAATCAATAATCATCATCAAATGTAATAAAAATGTAACGGATCGCTGTCTGTATGTTGAAGGTATATGAGAGAAAAATGCTGCCTAAAGTCACTATTCCACGCGGACGAAGTCGCGGGCACAGCAAGTTACTAAGACCGCGTTCAAACATACAAACTCTGCCTCTTTATTCTAGTAATATTATCAAAGATATGGTTTGTTAAATCGATATCGATGAGTATACAATGTTCAGTCAACTTGCAATTGAAAGAGAGAGTAACATCCGCCCCCCGTGAGGTTAATTGGCGCGACTGCCGATGTTATCAAATTGACTGCAATTTTATGTCGTTCAGAAAGGTCATTTGGTTCTTATTTGCAGTGAGCGTAACATCCAAATTCTCGAATTGCACTTTGCAAAACTTTTCCCAGAAGCTGTGAAGATCTCATCTTCTAAAAAGCTACAGTCGCCTGCAACGCAAAGATTTTCAGTTAGAATCCCGACTGTATTTAGCATTAAGTTTCTTCTGAAGTACCTTAAGTACCATGATTTGACATTACAAGCTTTACGGCTTATGAGATATTAATAGGAAATAGGCGTATGTTTGAGAAGAAATTCAAAGAATTGTGTATATCTAGTCGTGCTAGAGAAAAATATATCTGGCTTGAACTACACGCTGCCTACTTCACACACCCTTGTGGAAAAGTGTAAATCAGCTAGAATTATTATTACAATTATTATTATAGAAACTTAAACCAATAAGTTAGATATATGTAATAGTATACATACATATAAAAAAAACTCGTGACTTACGAAACTCTTCCCGGATATATATAGTTGTCTACCAAGAACTATTTTACCAAGCATTCTAGCTTCGCACTTTGTAAAACCTTTTATATTATGAAGATTTATGTGTGATTAATAACTTTTTTTATTCCGTTACTTAATTGAATGCTACGTGTAAAAATCAAGTCTGACTAATTAGGTATTTACGTGCATTCAGAACATTCTTGTTGCGTGACTCCATTATCGTACGCTTTTGCCTTATCCTTTTCTTCGTAATTTAATTCGGAAGTAGTTTTTTTTATAACGTTAGTAACGATAAAGTTTTGCCGCCTTGCCTTCTCATACGTCGTTGTCAAGAGTTAATCGACAGACGGATCTCGCGATGGTATGATGGGAAGTGTTGATCAAGAATTCATCTGGAATGTAGTGGTCTGGAAACCTTAAAGCATGTCCACTCCGAACCCATCGCCAATATCTACGCTATAAGAACCTTTTCTGAGAAAAGAAGGTATAATAGTACTAATCTTTTAAGGTGTTAACCTTATTTTATTATGAGGTTATTGATTGTTAGTTTGCAAGGTCGTCGCCGTTTTGAAACACGATATAACAAGACTTGAAATTGTAACGTTTTCAATTTCTTCTCAAAAATATCCAGGTTTCCATGTGCGGTGTTCCTTCACCGTAGAGCTCGTGATGTAATAAAGCAGAAGACTTGGGCTAATTTATTCATCTCACGTGCTAATGCTTAATCAATAACATATTGCGAAATTAATCATTACTCCGAGCAAAAAAAAATAGAAAAAAGTCACAGAATTTGAATGTGCAATGTAAATTGCAACTAACCAGTTACTATAAGTTTTAACTGAATTACTTATTCATGTGTGCGCTGCTCGCTGGAAACACTTTCGTTTGAGGTAATGTACGAGACATTACCCTTAAACGAAACTCCATTCATGTTTATAATTCAAGCGTTTAAGGCAATGAACCGCTGCATTGGGTATATTTGGAGAGACCACATATTTAAGTCTTAAAGGGACCTTGTCGTAACATCGTTATTCAAATCCTTACTAATATTATAAATGTGAATGTAAGTTTGTTTGTTACGCTTTCACGTACAAACTACTTAACCGATCATCATGAAACTTTGTACACATATTCTTGGAGGTATTAGAAATAACATAGGACTTTTTATTGAAAAAAAAAAACAATTTTACGAAAGGTAAAAAAGCCGTCCTCGCCGACGAAGTCGCGGGTACAGCTAGTGATTACATAAATGATTACATAATGGTGGGTGGATCACATTCCTCGCAGACACGCCTGTTATAATAATGCATGTGTTATGTTTGTACGTTTTGATTTGATCGCTATGGCCTAGTAGTCAGAGTTGTCGACTGCGAAATTTTAAGTCGCTAGTTCAATTACCGATGAGGACTGATGTTTGTGTGACAAAATGTTTGTTTATTTTCCCTTTCGTATGTAATTTTTTTAAAGAATTATCCATAGACAATTTCAAGTACAGCATACACTTTGGGAAGACGTTTTTCATATACAATATAGATAATCAAGAGTACTTGAAACCGGCGAGCATGTATGATGGGGCTGATGAATGTGGACGAAGCGAAAGAGGTATGCAAGTCTAGAGAGAACTGGCGTTCTATTCTCTCTGCCTACCCCGTTAGGGACTCGGCGTGATGATATATATAAGGATGTTAAGGTGTGTGTGTAAATAAATAAATATATATGTTTCGCTTCGTCCACATTCATCAGTCTCTTCATACGTTCATATTTTTTTTAACTGGACTAAGAACTATATAATTTGTTAGAGCAGATTAAAACAACTGAGTCATAACTTATTGTATATCAAACATAACCCAGTTATATGAAACGGTGACTTATCATGTCGCTCATATCTTGTGCCTATTTGTTGTACTATATAAGAACTAAACTTCAAATTAATTATACTTATTATGATTACTTACTAGCGTGATGGCCGAGTGGTTCGAGTAGTTGCCTGTAACACAAAGGTTGCAGGTTGGAATCCCGACTATACAGAAGGAAAACATGGAGGGTAAATCTGCGTGCGTTTGAGAAGAAATTCAATGGCGTATGTTTAGTCGTGCTTGAGTTACAGCGAAGGACCCGCCATCCGTCTCGTTGGCATCTAATATATCGAGAATTGAGCGTGTGGTACCTACACTACCTACACCTTTGCCTTTGCCACACACCCACTTTCCGCCAGAGGTATATTAGGTGCCAACGTGACAGATGGCGAGTCCATCGCCATTACTCAAGCACGACTATACATACGCCTTTGAATTTCTTCTCAGACGTATGCAGGTTTCGTCTCGATGTTTTCCTTCAACGTAAAGCTCGTGGTGTGACTTATCACTGTACTTAAGTTCAGAAAAACTCATTGGTACAGTCTGGATTCGAACTTGCGACCTTTGCGTCGCAGGCAACTGCTCGAACCAACTCGAACTCGGCCACCACGGCTCTCGGTGTATGTTTGTAATATTAAAATAACTTATTTTATATAACATTCATACATATCATCACGCTAGGTCCCTAACGGGGTAGGCAGGGAGTATAGAGCGCCAGTTCTCTCTAGACTTACCAATATAACATTTTGAAAAAAAAATTAGTCTGTTCCGGCTAATCTCTGAAACGGCGGTAACGATTTTGACGGGAGTTTCAATTGCAGATAGTTGATGTAAAAAGGAGTACTTAACTTAGCCTACTTATATTTTAGAAACTAAACAATAACGCTTTTGTAAATTGTACATTCCACGCGGACAAAGTCGCGGGCACTGCTAGTAGTTATTTTTATTTTGAAAGCTTTGTTTTGTTCAGTGATGGTGTGAATGACCCGAGCTCGTGATGGGTATAAAATGTGCCTCGTGATATGTGAATGGCGTCTCGGACTAGTACATAGTGACTAGTATATAATAATATAATAAATAATAATGTGATAATTAATTTGCCAGGGCCACGATGGCGGTGCTAACATGCTCACGTTATAAGAAATACCGTCAGAATTTTAAGCACTTACCTATACAGTACGGTTACGGAGCGAAAGAGATATGCAATAGAGAGAACTGGCGCACGATACTCTCTGCCTACCCCGTTAGGGACACAGATGATATGTATGTATAACTTGTATTGTTTTCAGTCTTGTTTCTCCATAACTTAACTTTCTATGATACTCTCTTCTGACTAGTGCTAGTGCTAGTGCAAAATCGTACTTCAACACTTTTCGAAATAATCACAGGATTTCTCAGTAAGGGAAAATAAACATTCGGCCTTCCATCAAAGTAAAAAACAGTACAACAGGCATATATTTTTTTATTAAAAAATTCAAAAGTATTTCGGTATGCATTGTATACTCGCTAGCTAGTACATGGCTAACCTTGAATTTGGTTTGCAATGCAATAGCGTTGTGGTAATAAATCGTAGCTGTTTCTCTTGGATGATTGACGCGAGGTATTTTGGGTACCGATGACGGGCGATGTGGCTATAGGTGTTCCGATACGCCGTGCGTGAATGTGGCCTTGCCTCTTGTGATAATGGTTGCTCGTTTGACCCCCGCCCGCAGCTAATATTTGAACGATGAGTATATTTGTGGGTTTTGTATCTGGGTGTATCTATCTATACTTACCAGTGTTACTAATGTTGTTTTTCGAACATACTGATTATTTGAGATTTACGAACAAAAAAATTGCCGTGATGGCCGAGTGGTTCGAGTAGTTGCTTGCGTCACAAAGATCGTTCGAATCCTGACTGTACCAATGAGTTTTTCTGAACTTAAATACAGTGATTTGTCACACCACGAGCTTTACGGTGAAGGAAAACATCGAGAGGAAACCTGCATACGTCTGAGAAGCAATTCAAAGGCGTATTGTATAGTTGTGCTTGAGTAACGGCGATGGACTAGCCATATATCACGTAAGCACCTAAAATATATCTCTGGCGGAAAGTGGGTGTTGGGTATTACCTATACACCTCTGCCTACCCCTTCGGGGACCCTTGTGGGAAGGCATGAACACTCGAAACCACTCGGCAACCACGGCTCTGTTTCATGGCGCAAATCACATTATTATCTCGCTGCTATTCCAAATCTGCCTTTCCTTTTAGGAAGCCTAATAGGTAGACATTATTATATGCCTGCCTGTCACTATCTGTCACGTCACATCAAACAAAATATATATTTATTATTCCACATGTGCACACCCTATGAGGGACCTTATTTTTATGCCTTTCGCTAAATTAGCAAAGTCATGTGTTACAATATAGTTATCGCTATCTTGCGCACACATGGTGCATGATATCAAAACTAGGTTACGATATAATTGCATTTTTTACAGTAACTTGCATTTGACGCACAGACAGAGGTGGCGCAGTCTTCCTAATAAAATGCATTTCACCAGCGGTTATCTGAATGTCGGTCTGTTCGGCGGTTTTTTAATACGGAGCTATGGTCCGTTTACTGTCCACCTTTCTATTTTAATCTTATCATACTAATATTATAAAGAAGTTTGTATATAGGTGATGGTGTTTGACCTTGGACATAGAATATTTATTTGAATCCCGAAAAGTAAATTTTATAAAGTATGTTGCTCTTTCACGGCATAGAGGTCGAACCGATTCTAGCAGGGAAATACATAAGCTTCTTTTTCGACATCAACGCGGTCGAAACCGCGGGCAAAAGCTAGTAATATTATAAATGTATATTATATATGTGACTGTTTGTGAGGATATTTACTCAATCACTGTCGAGCGATTGAATGGAAGAGGACGAAATTTGCCACAGTGATAGTTTCTATAGCTGGATCGATATTATAGGATGTATTCAGGCTACCTCTCGATGCGACTAATCACTGTACTTACGTTCAGAAAAATTCATTGGTACGGTCGGGATTCGAACTTGCGTATTACCCATACACCTCTGCCTACCCATTCGGGGACGCTTGTGGGAAGGCGTGAGAAAAATTAAATAAAAACAATGCAGGAAGAAGACATAAACTAGTTCTTTCATTGCGGTCTAATTAGCCACCTCGCCTTAAGCTCGAGGTCACTAAACGAGTAATCATTTTGACCTTACATTACTGGCACAGCAATGATTCTCGTTGTATATGTTTCAGGAATGTTTCATGGCCAATTATTGGGCGTTTAGCTCATGTATTCATACATTAATTCTGTTTAATCAATAATATAATCAGGTGCAATACGTCTTTTACGTGAATCATAAGTAATTTTACAGCTAGCTCTCTGTATATTTCTTCTCATTTCCCTATTGAGTTATCAGAAAGGATACTCAGAGGAGTCACAACATTTGTCACCGGAGATTTAGGTGTCAACGTGACAGATGGCGTGTCCGTCAATGTTTCACAAGCAAGCCTTTATATACGTTATCAAACGTATGCATTTTCATCACGTAGTTTTCCTTTAACGTGAAGCTCGTGGTGTGATAAATTTTGTTGTTCACAGTTGATCTGCTGAGACAATTATCATGAAGTAATTAATGCGCGTTGTCAAGCGTACGATATATTCCAACTTGAGACGGTAACAGACTCGCCATCTTTCATTTGGACCTAAGAAATATGTACCTCCGGAGAAAATTGGTTATTGTGCTTGCAGCCCTTTTTGAAGCATATAACTGTTTTACTGTCAGCCATGTTTATTTTTAATTTGATTAAATTATCTCGACATAGGTCAGTTACTAATTATACCTTTTAATTCTTACATTACCATATAAGTAATAATACAAACTTCAAACAGATATAGTATCGTCTAAACATGTTAAAAATATTGTAAATTGTCTTGATGTTGATGTTAGAATGTCTTTGTTTCAGCAATAGGACACTGTCGCCGAGCACGATCTTGAAAAGGGAACAGAAGTGGCTGCGGATGCTCAACAACTGGGAGGCGTTTATGAGCAAGAACTATAAGAAAGTACGAGAGAGGTGTCGCAAAGGTGAGTTCATACTATGTTCATGAGGAATTGTTGGTTCAGCGGAATCAAGGTCGATTCTCGATCAATACAATTAAGACAGTGGTCTGGTGCTTTTCGTGGTGCTAAGCTATCCGATAAGAGGTAACAAACTTGTTCAATATTTCGTATTTATAATGGTAGTTAGATAATGTGGGATCCTAGGAGCGACATGCTAAATGCTACAAATTTAAAATCCAACATCAATTTTTTTGTGGATTTGTCCCAACTCAATCACGCCGGAACGACTGAAGGGAATTGGACGAATTTTACCACATAAATATATTATTCATTGGATAAACAAATATATGTGTTATTCCAGAAAATTCAGATTTACGCGGGCGCAGTTCACTTATTTATTTTCTTGTTACAGCTTCCATGACAGGTTTACAGTTAGTTTTATCTTAATAGGAATGTATGTACCTAAATCGTGGTCCCTATGTGCAATCTTAGCTTACTTTGGTACTAAGTAAATTTGTATATATATTGTATAATATATATATATGTATGCAGGTATACCGGCGTCAGTTCGTCCCAAAGCGTGGCTCTACCTGTGCGGCGGCCAGCTCTTGTTGGAGAAACATCCCAATGAGTACGAGGAGTTGCTGCAAGCGCCGGGCGACCCTAAATGCATGGACGATATAAGGAAGGACCTCCACAGACAGTTTCCTTACCACGAGATGTTCATCAGAGAAGAGGGCTTGGGGTAAGATATTGTACACATGTAGAAATTACACACACACACTTGGAGAGACTCCGGTCAGTAAAATCAGAAGAAATCGAAATTCTTGTATAAAGATTAAGAAGGAAGGAAGTATACTATATCCTCACGCCTGCCCATATAGGCCCCCAAGTCTCCACACGCCCGCTTTCCGCCAGAGATATATTTTAAGATGATGTGACAGATGGCGGGTCCGTCGCCGTTACTTAATCACGACTGTACATAACCGTTTGAATTGCTTCTCAAACTGATGCAGGTTTCCTCTCGATGTTTTCCTGCACCGTAAAGCTCGTGGTGTGACAAATAACTGTACTGAAGTTATGTGAAGAAGTCAGAAACACTCAGTGGCTCTACTAGATAGATAGATAAACAATGTATTTCAAGCAAAGCAGTTAATTCAGATAATGCTTTCTACACTTATGTCTTTGGGAGTCTTCTCAAACGCAGGTAGGTTATGGTAGGAATAATTATTCTGGCGGGCTTCATTCCTTTGGGCAGAAAATATTTTTCAGAACGTCATACTAGTTCAACTTCCCAATACCTCTCTTCTTTAGCTCTCTCCAGACGTTACTTCTGGTCGAGTATATGACGTGACATGATGTGACGCGCCAATACGGACGTGACTCCACGCGGTGTTACCGCGTCGAATTGCTCATGACTCACGTCTGTCATTGCTTATTGTGGTAAAATACATGCCTAACTGTGTGTCGGTTCATGTTTCACACCCTATGCCGAGCACTAGATAGCCTGACTACTCCTCAACTATGATGAAGTTAATTAAATCGGTCCAAAACGCGTAGTAACGGCGAGAGGACTCGAAATAGGCGAGCCTGTGTGTAGGGACTGATGAATGTGGGAGAGCGAAAGGTACGCGAGTCTGGAGAGAACTGGCGCTCTACTCTCTCTCTGCCTACCCCGTGGGGACTTGACTTGATAATATGTACGCAATGCGTCCCGGATGCGGCTAATATTAAATATAATTAAATATGTTCATTCCTTTTCAGGCAACAGGAGCTGTTTTCAGTACTCAAAGCGTACTCGGTTTTGAACCCCAAGGTGGGTTACTTCCAGGCTCAGGCGCCGGTGGCCGCATTCCTCCTCATGCATATGCCCTCAGTGCAAGCCTTCTGGTGCCTCGTCAGCATCAGCGACAAATACCTCAGCGGGTACTATAACCCCGGATTGGAGGTGAGCTCGGATATTAATACGTTTGAAGTAAATTGAGATAATAATAATAATAATCACGCCACGAGCTCTTCGTCGAGGGATAGGCAGACGCGTGTAGTAACACATCCTCTGTCTATACATACGTGAGCACGTTGGTACCGAAAATATATGTCCAGCGAAAGTGGGTGTGTGGGTAGTATTTATACACCTCTGCATACCCCTTCCTCAGCAAGATATATTACCTATATAATTCAAGAAAAACTCATTGGTACAGGCGGGATTCGAACTTGCGACCTTTGTGTCGCAGGCAGCTACTTTAACCACCACGGCTTACACGAATATAATTTATAAACTGAATATTGTTAGAAATGAGCTACGAAAGAGTAGATGTCGCCACCGTCTCAACCACAGGGAACTTAGCGGGATCGAGTGAATGGAACGAACGAACGCGATGGCGTCTGTCAAGCGAGAATGGACGGGGACTGGTTGATCTGATCGACGAGAAGTGCAGATCTGTTGTTTTTGTAGCGACGCGTGGATATTTTGTGAATATTTGCAAGTTGTAGTCTATTTGTGATTATTTCCTGTATAAATGTGCAATTCTTTGTAATAGTCAGTCCGTTTGTATTATTTTAAATAAATTTAGTAATCCATTTCCAATAATATATTATTTTGTATGCCTATCGGTGTACCATAGTAAACCTAAATGTACCACATAAAATCTGTATTTAACCTACCTATGTTAGCAAAATAATAATAATATATCCTCACGCCTTCCCACAAGGGTCCCCGAAGGGGTAGGCAGAGATGTATAGGCAATACCCACACACCCACTTTCCGCCAGAGGTATATCAGGTGCCAACGTTACAGATGGCGAGTCCATCGCCGTTACTCGAGCACGACTATACGCCTTTGAATTTCTTCTCAGACGTATGCAGGTTTCCTCACGATGTTCTCCTTCACCGTAAAGCTCGTGGTGTGACTAATCACTGTACTTAAGTTCAGAAAAACTCATTGGTACAGTCGTTGGTTGTTTTGTTAGCAAAATAAAAATTAATAATTATTGTGTTGCTACGCCCATCAGGGTATATTATCAGTTTATAATAATTGTAGTTGTCTACAAAAATTTAACTGATATTATAAACTGACAAATAATTGTTCCAAAATAAATAAATATTGTCAAGGTGCTCCAACGAGATGGAGACATACTCCACGCGCTGCTGCGACGGACTGCCCCAGCGGTCCACAGGCACTTGGTCAAGCACAAGGTGGAGCCAGTGCTGTACGCCACCGAGTGGTTCCTGTGCGCGCTCACTCGCACCCTACCCTGGGACAGCCTGCTGCGAGTCTGGGATTGTTTCTTATGTGAAGGAGTTAAGGTATGATTTTGCATGTTTGATTAATTTACCTTTGGTGAATGTTATGGTTCAGGGTTTTGATAGTCGCGAGGCAAATTTTCGCATCGAACTATTGTGTGAGCATTTATTTGTGTCTGGATGTAATATTTATTCAATAGATAGATGCTTTAAATATATAATAATATATATCCTCACGCCTTCCCACAAGGGTCCCCGAAGGGGTAGGCAGAGGTGTATAGGCAACACCCACACACCCACTTTCCGCCAGAGGTATATTAGGTGCCAACGTGACAGATGGCGAGTCCATCGCCGTTACTCAAGCACGACTATACATACGCCTTTGAATTTCTTTTCAGACGTATGCAGGTTTACATGGGTATTCATTGTATTTATACGTAATTTATTGTCTGTGTGTTACAAACACATTATTTTATATATTAATTGAAGTCGTTTGTATATCTTTTGTATTATGTATATATTTCTAGAGGTATATAGTTCGTGTACGCTCCTTCAGATGTTTAGTTTTATTTTGCTTCAGAATTATTTTAGGCGTTTTTTAACGGTCATTATCACTAACATTCACAATGCCCCGATACCAATGAGTTTTTTTAACAAACTGTACTGTCTACTGACTTACTAACCTACCTAAATAGGTGCAGTGAGTAGTCAGCTACTCCACGAGCTATACCGTGAAGGAAAACATTGTGAGGAAACCCGCACAGTCGTGCTTCAGTAACGGCGATAGACTCATCCGAAATATGTACGTGTTGGTAGTAGAGACCTCAGCCAACCCCTTGGGAGAGTGTTGCGTCAAGGCGAGAAGGTTACTAAAGTGCAATGTATACGGAGCAGGTGCTGTTCAAGGCGTCGCTGGTGATCCTGACGGGCGCGCTGGGCTCGGGCAAGGTGCGCCGCCGCTGCGGCGGGCTGTGCGAGACGCTGGAGGCGCTGCGCCACCCGCCCGACGCCGTGCTGGCCGAGGACTACCTGCTCTACCACATGCAGCGGCTGGCGCTCACCGAGGAGGACTTCGAGTTCGAGCACCAGCGGCAGACCGCGCGCCGCCGCGCCTTGCCCAACAGGAGGTCACACAACACAACATTACTAGCATTTATATACAGGCTGGCTTATATAATGGCACAGTGGCCCCAGTCACGTAGATCATACGTAGGTCACGTAGATCATACGTAGGTCACGTAGTATGGGTACGGTCTCTAAGCTGTTAAACTGGGCATCACAACATACTGATATTATTACTTGTACATTGGCGGAATTCATAAGAGCGACTCTTAACCTGTTATCAGTTCCTCTGGAGCTTATAATATTAGTAAATAAAAAGTAAAAAGAGATATTCATAATATTATCATTCTATAAGTATGAGCCGTCGCGGCCGAATGGTTCGAGTAGTGGCCTGCGTAACGGACTGCGACAGATTTTAATTTAATCCTCACGCCTTCCCACTAGGGTCCCCGAAGGGGTAGGCAGAGGAAGCGGTAGCAGCTAGTTTGGTACATTTAAAGTACTAAAGTCCAATGTTTCTGTATCTTTCAGTGGCAGCTGATTCAGCGACTGCTCGTACAGGCGATATTCGAAGAATAACGCGCGCGACCTGTTCCACACATTGTGAACGTGAGTCTAACAAAATATACCTTAAGTGCTTTGTGATAAAGACGATTGTTCTACATCGGCCAACATCGACCAATGATATAACGACTGACGATATCGTGTTTTCCTATTGTGAAGTGATTGGAGCCTTGCGAGTATTTTAATAAGATACATATTTGATGTTGTTTCCAACATTGTAGAATTCGAAAATTGAAAATGTATGTCAACATTAAAGACGCTTTTAATGTAATGCAATAAAGATTACAATCGTTTACAATGTGCACGGAATAAACACCCTTGTTGCGTGTTCGTAAAGGTACTTTTTATAGAATTTTAAAGAGTTAATTGTTTATTTCTGTAGGTAAGTGAATGGTGTACAAATTAATTAAATGGACATTATTCCGGTATTGTTTGAAAATCTACCTTATGTATCCACTGTAAAGGTTTATTTAACGTCGATGCGAAGGTTCCAACCAATTCTATAATTGCATAATCAAATTGTTTAGTTTTAAGATAGTCAATTAAATATTAAAATATTCCCTAATATATGATGTTGTGCTGTCTATGTTTAGTGGAGGCTGAGGAGGGATCTGTAGGTCGCAAATATGGTGCATACATACATACATACATATCATCACGCCAAGTCCCTAACGGGGTAGGCAGAGAGTATAGAGCGCCAGTTCTCTCTAGACTTACATACCTCTTATATAAATATGGTGCAACTTCTAGTTATTCCTTTAATATTATTCAGATTTTTTTGTTCAGAAAAACTCATTACAGTACAGTGATTAGTCACACCACGAGCTTTACGGTGAAGGAAAACATCGAGAGGAAACCTGCATACACCTGAGAAGACATTCAAAGGCGTATAGTCGTGCTTGAGTAACGGCGATGGACTCGCCATCTGTCACGTTGGCACCTAATATACCTCTGGCGGAAAGTGGGTGTGTGGGTATTACCTATACACCTCTGCCTACCCGTTCGGGGACCCTTGTGGGAAGGCGTGAGGATATATTATTATATTTTTTTCTTTGCCTTTCAATTTTTTATTGTTTTGACAGCCATCTGGCGGCAGCATCTAGGTTCGATTCCCGTTGGGGGTGAATTTTTGTACGATAAACACGAATATTTGTACCTTATTTGTTGTATATATCTATCTACATAATTACATATATGTATATATTTGTCAGTTCCCCTTTCTGTTTGCTGTTATCTATTCATAATAGATTTTGGAGTGTTATACAAATAAACCCCAAACAATGGCATTTCGCGCAAGATTTCTTTATATAAAGTTAGTGATCACAAAGATCAGTTTAATTTCCCGAGGGGATTAAAAAGGTGATGTTTTTTTCATTCTAAAAGCTATCGTGCTTGAGTAACGGTGAAGGACTCGCCATCTGTCACCTAAATATATCGCCGGCGAAATCAGGTTGTTGTTACACCTCTGCATACCCCCTTCGGGACCCCTATGGCTATGCGTCGAGATATAGATTTTTCTTTTTGTAACATTACTAAGTTACAAATTTATCGATTGAAACTGAATCTGTTTGGACAGGTTTGGTTTCGTTCGGAAAAGTACGAAATTATATATAATGTGGAATCTTATCTTTTATCAACGTACATACATAAAGAATATGTACATTGTTCCTCAGTAGGCATGTATGGAAGCGCCTTATGAGAGTGTGTGTGTATATATTAATAATGTTGATATTTCTCTAATATCAACATTAATTCAATATCAATTATGTATCAAACTGATAGATATAAAATAAAACCTTGTATAAAATGTCAAAAGTGTGCAAAAATAATTCATAACGCATTGTGATAAGGTTTATAATAACTATGTAAATTACATATCCATTAAGAGTGTAAATAAAACAAACAAAATGTTATATAAACTAATCTTTCTCAGTGGAAAGTACAATTTAAGAGTTATCTTGTTATCAACTAAACGTTGTAATCTATTTACGACTTTATCACTATTTGAATTGGGGTTATTATAGCTTTTGTACCACTTTCTGCATTGATATATAAAAAACCCAAGATACACAATCAGCGTCTCAAAAACGTCCGTATAAAATGAGCGCACAATTTAAAATTGTGCGCTCATTTCAAACAGTCTCTCGTCGCTCGCGTCCTTGAACGGTCGTTGAAAATGCCGAAGTGTTTGTTGAGAAATTGTAGAAATATTACGTCGAGAACGTTAAAAAAGGATGTCGTATTTTCGGTAAGTGAAAGAGTTTACGGATTTGTTTTTGTTGTTTTTATAACTTAATATCTACAGTAATATGTGATTTTGATTTAATTTGTCTTAAAACTTCTCTCAACTTTCCAAATATAACACGGCTTATTTTAATGACCGCTTTGCAGTGTAATCACGATACATTACAAGCACCTTTTATTTTAGTCGCATTACACTAGTCACTCTGTTCTCATTTCAATGGAGTCGATTTTTTTTATTGTGTTTAGTTTTAATTAATATGTTCACTTTTAACCTATTTTGTATTAAGTTCTTAAATAACAAATATTTATACGTATAAATTACGGGTGACTATTGAACAATACGAGTTGTTTTATATGCATATTCTATTTCATTTTTATTTTATTTTAGTTTTGTGACCCAATACGATGCGCAGAATGAACGTCAATCGTCAGCCAACAAAGGAAGATTTTTTCAAGCCAAATAAATCAAGTGTCATATGTTCTGAGCACTTTTTGGACCAAGATATTTTTACAATAATTTAACAAACTTAATATACTAACTCAATGTCATAAATAAAAATGTTAATAAAACAAATTCGTCTCCATTCCATGCCTTGTACTACTGGCTAACTTTGGTCGTAAAATTTTATTGCTTTTTGTAAACTGCTTGCTAAAAACAACTTTAAGCAATTCGCGTAAGGTTGAATTTGCAAAAAATATGTTCAAAGTTTAACTATAACAACGTAGGTATCGTAGGCGAGTGTTTCGGGACAGTTTCAAGTGTTACTTTTGGTCGAGACTGTGCATCTAGGGTTTATTATATCAATGACTTTCTGTTATAGTTTTGCCTTATTTATTAACCTATATACATGGGGTTCGATATATTAAGGCGTTGCGTTGATAATTTTACGTGTATGGTATTTGTGGCCCGAAATAATCGTAGGAACTAATCAGCTGGCAGATAAAAGCTTGTAACTCGGTTTTAAGTGAACAGTGGATCGTGTAATCCGGCGCTCGTTGTAATCCGACATTTTCACTATTGCATGATTCAACAGGTTGCTAAACTAATTTGTAACTTGTCGGAATAAGGTGCACTTCCCCCCTCCCTACTAGGGGTACCCCGTACTGTGTAACCGCCATGCAAAACGTTTATCGGATTTTCAGGTCCACTGTATAGGTAATATATTATGATTCGTTATACAAAGTTTAATAAAAAAAATTCCGCCATCTAGGTTCCGCCCTTGATGTATCACGAAATATTCGAATATCACGTGGGAAGGAACATTTAAATAAAATTAAAAATAAATTGTATTTTGAGTTACATATGTAACAGACACTCCGATTTTCATAATAGTTAATAGACTATCGAAATTTATAGCTAAGTACTACGACGTGTTTGGTACCATGCCGCCATTTTGTGTCTACGTCAAACAAAATGGCGTCTTGATAATATTAAACGCAAGAGAAAAAAGTTCGATAAAAAAAGCAATAAAATTTGTAACCTACCCAAAGGTCATGGGACCATACCTGTGACGTCACTAGTATTAATTCAGTATTGTTACACATTCCCTTACAATTAGTCTTCCTATTGCCCACATGTACAAGCGTGCGAGAGATCTGTATTTTGTTAGACTTTACATCGAAATATTTATTTCATATTTTCTGAGTGTAGATGTTATTGAGAACTCGGGCACAGCAATATTTCTAAATAATCATATGAAATGACAGTCAAATTGCATTCATACCCATTCGGCTGTATATAAATCCTATGTAGTCGTCTTCTTCTCGCTTATATGTATAACACGCGATAGAGTAGGACAAACAACGTATCAGTGGACCGCCGCATATATTTCGTGAATGCTTCAATATTAAAAATTGGTTAAAAGCTTTTCAAAGCTTCTAAAAAGTTCTTTGTAATTACTTTATACTGCTCGCAGAAAGAATCAATTTAAGTCAAAGACAAGTTTTTATACAAACGCATCTATAGTTGTGACGGTAATTGGTGAAAATGGTGTGACTGCAGTTTGACAAATAAATAATATTTCAACAGATTTATATTTAGGTAAATCTTCTTACTGTATGTTACCTTTAAAGCTATGCGCTTTGTCGGCGCCAACGTTTGTTATACATCATGTAGGCTATGATTAAGTTTAGGTAAGCCTTGTGGTGCATAATGTTTTTTATTATTAATTTATATTTTATTCATTTATTTTATTTGCAAAACTATTCGATTGTATTTTTTATCTGTGTCGACATCTGACAGCTCTTGTCAAACTTTTAAGTAAGTATTTTTGAGAGGGGTGGAAATAACGTTGCTACCCGAGTTATACGCCTGTATGGAATGTATAGTATAAGCTGGAAATGTGATTGCGTTAGAGGCGGTACCGATTAAATATATCTGTCCCTGTTCCTCAATCCAAAGGAGGAGTGAAGATACGATAAAGTCCACTTTAAACGAAGTGAGGTTTGAATTGATTTTGGATTATTTTTGTGTCTGTGACGTTAAAAAGTGACGCATATTTTGAACATACACAATCTGTTTGTTAGTCTTTGCCGAATACATAGGGGATTTATAACATTGACTCGTATTCCATTCAATTGTTTTTTTTATTCAATTGATATACGCGAGTTATTTATATGTATGTGTACATCGTTACCACTTAAACGCCAGTTCCATATATTTCAATTAACTTAAAAATTACTTTAGTAGCCCGAACTTTTGTCTGAACAACAGAGAAATTTGCTCATAATAAGGTCATAATCTGAATTGGGGCGCGACCAGGCTAAACAAGAATAGCGCTATCTTGCGAAAACATACGCAAATCATTCCCTTGTCACAAATTATGAAAATAAAATAACGCGCACATGTCTAGATTATATTACTACGGCCAGGCTTTACATCACATAACGTTTTACGTTATGTTACGGCCACGAATGGATTCTTCGTGAAGAAACAACTTAGGTATATATTTTATTCCAAAAATGTATAATTA
>JACCPG010007746.1:0-13755 GCA_016069955.1 Drepana arcuata
AAAGTTTCGCTCGTGTTTAATATTATTCTTTCTCAATATTTCTTTACTCACTGTGCCCCGCGGTTGCACCCGTGTTAAATTTGAGGCTCCGCTCCTTTAAGTATTAAATAAATGCTTTGGGACAATTCCACTCAGATTGACTTAGTCTCAAACTAAGCAATGCTTGTCTTCGAAAATAGACAAATATATACATACTTATATAGATGCATATGCATAAATATAGAGAACATTCAAGACTAAGGTACAAATACTGTAAATCCTGTTCATCACACAAATATTTGCCCTCTGCGGGAATCTAATATGTATATTGATATCTATGGGCCTCGTTGCCTGAAATAAATAAATAAAAAAAAATAACAACCTATAAAATCAACTTAACCTATGTGGCTGCTTCTTCCTTAAGACACGTTGATCAATATCGTCTGTGAAGCGTAGTCATAGGTGTTATGGCAAATAATTGTATCTATAAACATAATTTATAATGCCTCGGGATACCGATTCGGGACAAATATTTTATCTGTAAGTAGTTAGTTTCAACAGTTCTTTGAAAATATGTTTAATTGCTGTTCTATAAACACATGTATAATTCATACGGCAGGCTGTATTGATGTCAAAACATTTCAATGCGGGTTCTTAAGCGCCGCACCGATAAGAGTTGATGCACTGCACGTTATGAGTTAATGGTGGACTCTAATCTATTACCGGCTTATAGTGAGATAGCTTACGATAAGGATTCATGAGATTATATTTCGTTCTTTCCTACTAATATTATAAATGCGAAAGTTTGTCAGTATGTATGGGTACGTTACTCGATCACGCTAGAACGGCTGAAAAGAATCGAAATTAAATTTGGCACAGAGGTAAATAATTAGCTGGATTAACACATAGGGTTATAATAAGCCGTGGTGGCCGAGTGGTTCGAGTAGTTGTCTGCGACACAAAGATCGCAAGTTCGAATCCAGACAGTACCAATGACTTTTTCTGAAAATAAGTACAGTGATTAGTCACACCACGAGCTTTACGGTGAAGGAAAACATCGAGAGGAAACCTGCATACGTCTGAGAAGCAATTCAAAGGCGTATGTAAGTCGTGCTTGAGTAACGGCGATGGACTCGCCATGTGTCACGTTGGCACCTAATATATCTCTGGCGGAAAGTGGGTGTTTGGGTATTACCTATACATCTCTGCCTATCCCTTCGGGGACCCTTATGGGAAGGCGTGAGGATAAAAACAAGTATTACGCGGGGCACAGCTCGTATTCCCTAACTGTGCCCTTAGCTTTCTCTATGAAAAGGAATCTTTGTAAAATACCTTTATTACGTCCATATCCGTTGTACAACGATACAATAAAAATCATTAGAGCTCATTGTAGCTTACCTTCTCAAAGAACATTGGAATACTGGGTCAAGCAGCTCATGAAATTGTCTAAAACAATTCTTTAAAAGACCACGAACAACACAACTGGCCATGATTTAAATAATT
The DNA here is from genome assembly GCA_016069955.1 of Drepana arcuata. Classification (NCBI taxonomy): domain Eukaryota; kingdom Metazoa; phylum Arthropoda; class Insecta; order Lepidoptera; family Drepanidae; genus Drepana; species Drepana arcuata. The sequence goes on from JACCPG010007746.1 coordinate 1,483, forward strand.
CACGGTTGAATCCATGCTTAATCAATTCTATGTAAATTTTGTAAGTCCTTGACGTCTTCTTGGGATAAGTATTCAGAGACCCGGGTCTCTACGTCTGGAGATATAAGAAGCATGTTTTAAACGATGTTTTTGTTTTTATGCCGCCTGTAAGCGGTTATCGCCGACGGTTACAACATCAGGGGTAAAGCTCGCGCGTTGCCGACCTAACTCACTAATTTGGAGCTACTAACCAACTCCTTTGCACTAGTTACTATTTCAAATGGTGAATGAAACAGTACCTTTCAGACTTTCAGCATTTATAATATTATTAGGAAGATTTAGATTTATTTAAGATTAGGATAGAGAAGCAATTCAAAGGCGTATGTAAGTTGTGCTTGAGTAACGGCGATGGACTCACCATGTGTCACGTTGGCACCTAATATATCTCTGGCGGAAAGTGGGTGTTTGGGTATTACCTATACACATCTGCCTATCCCTTCCCTAAGTACAGTGATTAGTCACACCACGAGCTTTACGGTGAAGGAAAACATCGAGAGGAAACCTGCATACGTCTGAGAAGAAATTCAAAGGCGTATGTATAGTCGTGCTTGAGTAACGGCGATGGACTCGCCATCTGTCACGTTGGCACCTAATATACCTCTGGCGGAAAGTGGGTGTGTGGGTATTACCTATACACCTCTGCCTACCCCTTCGGGGACCCTTGTGGGAAGGCGTGAGGATATATTATTATTATATAGGATAGAGAATGAATGAAGAACGCTCGACGAAAAAAATTTATAAGGCGAATGTGAATGAAAGTTTTGGAAGGGGTAGACCTAGGCGGACGAGGTCAAGAGTATCCTAAACCGAAGAACATGAAGAGAATAATGAAAGTGGACGAAGCGAAAGAAGTATGTAAGAATCGTAGCAAGTGGAAAGAAGTAGTCTCTGCCTACCCCTACGGGAAAGAGGCGACACTATATGTATGTATGTATGTAAGACTTACAAATTCTCCTCTTCTCGTGGTGTCATCTCTTAGGTTGTTAGGGATCATCATTCAGTTTTAAGATTTAGGGGTTTAAAGAATAAAAAAACTTGTGAAATCCCGAACCATTCCGAAACATGCCTATTGCAAGTTGTTATACGATTGGATATCCCCGGAACGTTCCCCAGCCTAGTTCTGGTATGTACATCTGCCTAGTTTTAAGAATGCCTGTATCTTCGCTTGATTGATATCAGATCCTATTTGTGTCTCAAGATTATTGACCGAGATACATATAAATATTCTCACGGTTCGGTTTTCACAGATAGACTACAGTCTGCTAAGCCCAGGCACGGTGTACACCCAGATACATAGAAGCTTACGTCACAACTACACAATGTGGAGTACAGTGCTCGACGAGTGGTTCGCCCCAGCAGCGTGGAGGAAAGGCCCCCGAATAACTCCCGAGGACGGGGCCAACATCAAACCCATGGACTACAGTATTGAAAAAAAATTTATGTACTCAATGGAAAAAAATAATACGTTTACCGGTCTTTTTAATTGGCACCAAAATACTGGTAAGATCCAATGAATGATGTATTATATATGGTAAGATCTGTATGATTTGTCATGTATTTTTTACTAGACGTGTGATAGATTGGTAGATTTTTTTATATTCTTTTTATTTTGAATTTTATCTGCTAAGCTAAACATATGCTAAGTGTTAATCCGGCTAATAATATCTGTGTCAGAGGTTAATTGAAATTATGTAAGCGTAGATTTTAATAACATTTTTTACATTAAGCTTATGTCACGGAGTGGCATGAATACGCGACCTCAAGTTTCGCAGACAGGATCTCTAACCACTAGACCTGATGATATAATGATAAATTAAACCATATTGGTACTCACCTTAAAAGCGACCCTTAACATAACAAGTCTGAGCGGCAATAAGTTAGGTCCCAGACCTTACTAAAACCCCCTTGAATTATCAGAAGGCATATCTAATTGTCAAATGTTTAATTCTTCTATTAATATTCTAGATATGGATTTGTGCTTCGATGTAAGGAACAGTTGTAAAAAAAGCAAAACGTATGAAACAGAAGTGTGGGTGAGTGATACGCCCAATATTCATTATTTTAATTATAAATAACCTTGTAGCAGAGTGATTTGAGTATTCATCTTTGCAAGTTAAAAATCCAATAATTTGTACCAATGTATTATGAAATTACCAATGTAATTTCTGAACTCAAGTAAAGTTATTTACCACATCACTAGCTCTATGACTAGCTATGCCGGATTAGGCAGCGCGAAGTCTGTATCAAATCCTAAATTATTAAATTAAGGGGCCCTTGGATTACTTTAAGTTGGCACCTAAAATATATCTCCGGCTGTCAGTCAGGGTGTTCTTACACCGCTGTCCGCAGAGGAAAAATAAAATTTTATTCATCTTAGCGAATTGTTCTTTTCAGACCAATCACGAAATGAGCATAGACGGACTCAAGCCTAACGACGAATGCAATATAAAGGTGACCGGTGTCCACGGAAGTACAACTCTGAAGTATTCAACGCCTTCCTGTAATGACAGCATTGATTGCTTTCAAGGTACATCATTTTATTTTATTATTACACTATCTTTACGCTTTTTTTGGACGAAACAAACTAAAAAAAACACATCATAATCAGTCCCGCTCTTTTGGAGGAGTTCAGTTCATACGCATACACACTTATAAAGAGTGACCGATTTATGAACTCGCAGAAAAATATGTCGATTCTTTGTGATTTGCTTTAAGATTGAAGGTATAAACTTCTCACTTCTCCTGTTTTTCCACGGACGGCATAGAGAATATGCTAGCACTACCAGTCGTGGTTCTAAGGCGGAAAACTATGTTAGAATTTGCAGAAATACCGCAGAACATGTCGATAGTAGCGACAGAGGTGCCGTACAGCTGGCTGTGGACCGTAGAAGTGAGCTGGGCTAAGCCGTTGGTGATCCCTGACAGTTACAACGTTACTATACGCACGCGGACGATTCGCACGATTGCGGTGCCAGGGGTGAGCAAAATTTTTACTCTAATTGCGCTAACGTCATTGAAGTAAGCAGTACAGCATCTTGTGTGAGGCACGCTTATGTGTAGGTAAATCTGAAAGCAGTTATAAAGAAAAAATCACCCAAAATGACAATCAGGTACTTACGATCTCTTCACGCCTTCCCAAGAGTCCGCGAAGGGGTGAGCAGGGGAGTTGCAGCACTCTCTAACGAGACAGCTCTTTCATCACAGAGATAGTACATCGACCTGCTTATTGTCGGGCCTACGCTGTTCCCCCATAGTTAAGTTGTAACATAATTATATTGTTATAGTATACCAAATGATTTGAAAAGAGTAACCATGGAGTTTCGTGCCGGTTCTTCTCCACGGAAACCACCAACCTGAACCGTGCACCTTTTTCGACGTTTATAGGCCTATGTGAAATAAAATATTTTTATTTTTGACTTTATACAATATATTATATTGTGCAGAATGCAACGAGAGCTGTGTTTAATGACGTAACTGGGCAGGGGCTCTACAACGTGTCGCTTGTCGCATTTAGGGGGGACACCTTCGCGCATACCAGTAGGAGAGCTTACTTCCCAGGTATTTGTTTCATTTTTAAAAGTTTTTTACGGTATAGCGGCTGAACCGATTCTAGCAGGAAAATTTTCAAACCTACTTTTTCGAACTCCACGCGGGCGAAGCCGCGGGCATAAGGTAGTTTATATATATGTTAGAGACATAAACGCCGAGCCAGTTCTCTCTAGACTTACATACTTCTTTCGCTTTGTCTACATTCATCAGTCTCTTCATACATGCTCGCCTGTTTCGAGTACTCTTAACGTTCCCGTCCTTGAGTGTTCGATCGATTTGATCTAGGTAGTTGGAACGTAACAAAGATTTATAGACATATAGAATAATGTGTATGTTTAGCCCACGGAGGGCCAGCGTGGGGGAGCATTTGGGCGGGCGGATTAGCGGTGGCTACCGTGGCATTGCTCGGGGCCGTGCTCTACCGACGCAGCCGCAAGCCTGAACGCCCGCTGCCTATTTACATACCGGTAATTATTACATAACCTTATTATTATTATTAAGTATGTCTCTCTCTCTGCAATAAGTGGGTTCTACAGAGGGGCCCCGTCCTTCAGCAAGGATTTAATAAGTTAAGTCCTTAAGTAACGCATTAAGACTTTTAAATGACTTGAATACAGGACTATTACACAAATATCATCACACCGAGTCCCTCACGCAGACCGTCAGTTCTCTCTATACTTACAAACCTCTTCCGCTTTATCACGTTCATCAAAACATGCTCGCCAGTTTCGAGTCACTCACGTTTCCATCTTTGAGCGTCCGATCAATTTGATCGCATGTATTTTATAGGATAATTGTAACACCTATAATAAAATAATTATTTTAGTTTACTCTCGTACAATAATATATCCTCACGCCTTCCCACAAGGGTCCCCGAAGGGGTAGGCAGAGGTGTATAGGTAATACCCACACACCCACTTTCCGCCAGAGGTATATTAGGTGCCAACGTGACAGATGGCGAGTCCATCGCCGTTACTCAACACGACTATACATACGCCTTTTGAATTTCTTCTCAGACGTATGCAGGTTTCCTCTCGATGTTTTCCTTCACCGTAAAGCTCGTGGTGTGACTAATCACTGTACTTAAATTTAGAAAAACTCATTGGTACAGTCGGGATTCGAACTTGCGACCTTTGCGTCGCAGGCAACTGCTCGAACCACTCGGCCACTCGGCCAAAATACTAAAACGATGCACTACCCCTAGTATTCCAAAATGACGATTCTAAGCACTAAGTAGTACAAACATAGTTTTGGTTTGAAGTTACACAAAACCATTTCTTAGGACTAATATCAATAAGTGTTATTTCAAATTTCTTAGCCGAAGCTTAGAGAAGAGAAAGGCAGTACAAAGTCAGTGGTGGCGACAAAGCAGGGAGAGGACATGTGGGAAATAGAGTCAGACCGCGTGCTGCTGCATGAGCAGCTGGGCGAAGGAGCATTCGGGGTCGTGAGGCGCGCCACCCTCGCGCCCTCTTACACAAATGTCGCTGTCAAAATGCTCAAAGGTAAGTAATACTCTACTATCGGGCGAACCAGTCAGTCACAATAAAAGATGGATTAACAACATATGATCGAACGGTTATAGGAGGAATATGCAGGGACGGGACGGCAGGGTATTGCAAACGTCCATAAGCATCATAATTTGTTGTTTTAACTCAAAGAATTTGAAATTTTTTTATACCACGAGAGTGGCAAACAAGCATACGGCCCCACCCGATGGAAAACGGTTACCGCAGCCTATTTACGCTTACAATACCGAAGTATCACATGCGCGTTTCCGCACTGTGTTCGGAGAGTTATACTGTGTACCTGCCCTAGTCGGGCAGCTCCAAATTCGAATGGGAAACCCGTTATACCTCTCTTATTTCTAAATTAAAAGTCATGGGCACAACTAGAATGATAATAAAGGCACTTTATGTGCCATGGTAAGGGTAGTCCAGAAATATTATAAGATAATTCACAACCCGACTGTACCAAAGATATTTTCAGTCATTGATGGAAAACATCGAGAGAAACCGATATACGTTTGAGAATAAATTCAAAGACGTGCTTGACAACCGGCGCCATTGCCGGCGTCACGGCACCTAAAATATATCTCCGGCAAAAAGTGGCACAGTTGTGTAATACCTATATACCTCTGCCTACCCCTTCGGGTACTCTTGTGGGAAGGCGTGAAGATTATGTATATATTACTCACCGGGGTGACAGTTCAGCATTACCTGTAACAAAATTGTGGTTGTTGACTCTGTCACTTCTTTCAGATTTCCCAACGTTAGAGGAGCTCAGATCATTCCGTTCGGAAATGGAACTGATGAAAAGTGTAGGTGCACACCCGCACGTGGTCAGTCTGGTTGGCTGCTGCAGCGGCCCGCGGCCTATGATCATCGCGGAGTACTGCAGCAGAGGAGACCTGCTAAGCTATTTAAGGTAGGGCGCTAAAGCCTTGCTGAAAACATAATTAGTTTCAAATTCAAAATCTTTTCTACAACAAATGACACAAGAAATGCTACATTGAAACATGCTTAAGCTTTTGACCACTTTCACCAATTCCAAGAAAAATACCACCTGCCACTCAGCTGCGAAACAAACCCATTGATAAGGTGGTGGTTTGAACTTGACTAAATACGCATACTTAAAAGATACGGCCACTGTGACTATTACACACTTATCTATCATACACTTACCTATCCATTTGATTGTAAATTTAAATCAAAGTGTATATTTTTTAGATACTCCTGGGACGTAATGGTTGCCAAACGGAACGCTAAATACTATAACAATAATATAGACTCGCCCGATTACAAGAACGACCTGTTCAAATGGAGGTCTCAGCCGGACGACCCTCGATGCGTTCTCAACAGAATGTACGATCTACATGAGTCGTGTGACTTCGACCTGACGTCATCAGACCTCCTGTCTTTCTGTCGACAAATAGCTATGGGCATGAAGTTCTTAGCCGATAACAGAGTGGTGCATAGAGATTTGGCCGCTAGAAATGTTCTAGTCACGGCTGACAAGACGCTGAAGATAGCGGACTTTGGATTGTCAAGAGATGTTTATGAAGAGAACCAGTACAGACAGAAGGGTAATGGCAAGATACCCGTGAAATGGATGGCGCTGGAGTCGCTCACGCGCAAGATATATACTACGCAGAGTGACGTGTAAGTAAAGATTTTTTTAGGGTAGAGTACAATATTGGGAACCGATTGTCCAAGTCCAAAAACCTTTTGAAAATTTTCTAAGATTTGTTTTGTATTTAAATGTGTGTGGATAAATATATATTGTGTTCCAAGGAGTGACAAAATGGTAATGTAAAGAACATGATTGTCTGTCAAACGATGTCTCAGCTCAGAGAAAACTTCTTCTGCCTGCGCTGTGAGGGACTCGGCGTGGTAAATGCGACGGTTACATGTTCGGTCTTTACGCAGGTGGTCGTTCGGCGTTGTGATATGGGAAGTGGTGACGGTGGGGGCTTCCCCGTACCCTGAAGTGCCTGCGGCGCGCCTGCCGAGACTATTGCGGGCTGGATACAGAATGCCAAGGCCTAATAACTGCAGTAAGCAACTGTAAGTCCTAATTGCTGTATATATACGTATGTTGAATTTAATATGTATTATTTGACTGCTGATTTTGAGGTGCTGACAAGGTCATTTTACGTAGTGATATCTATCTTCACCCATACCATAAGGGACCCCGAAGAGGCAGGCAGAGCTCTTTAGTTACACACTGCGTAACCATTGGAGATATATTTAGGTGCTAGTGTGACGGATGGCGAGTCCATCACAAGCGGGACTATACTTTGCCTTTGAATTTATTATCAAACGTATGCATATTTCCATCACCGTGAAGTTTGTGATGTGACTGATCACATTACTTAAGTTCTAACTCATTGACACCACTCGAGTCATATATAAACTTCCCATCCACAGTTACGACCTCATGTTTGCCTGTTGGAGCGAGCACCCCTGCAATCGCCCCACGTTTGCAGAACTGCGAGCGCAGTTAGATGAACTATTGAATAGCGCATGCGCAGACCAGTACTTGAGCCTAGAGCTCGAAGATGATGATCCACCCCCCACCAAGGGGTATAAGTATTTGAAGATGATCATGAGGTTGGTTAGACTTACACATATCACGTATCTTTACTAAAAGTCCCTACAAATACGATTGCCTATCTGTCGGTTTCGATTTCACGTCCTTGGAACGAAGTTTGATGTTTTTTTTAATGAAGGTAGCTTGGACTATAGAAACAATTTTTTTCAAATATTTTTTTTATTTTTGAATTCGCCAATAACACTTGCGTGTGGACCCTGTTTGCTTGATTTTACAAGTTATTCGAAAATTATTTAGAATAACTTGTAGACGTATATTACATACGTTGCTAAACATCACAAAGAACATAGGGATCCTAAGTCTCGAAATTTCTTGCGCCCTCTGTTCCTTAATTCGTTCTGTTCCTTTGTCATTTGAAGTAAAAAGTCAAACGGACGACTATAAAACGCTCATCCCAAACGGGAATCAATTCCACGAAGACTTTCAGTAAGCAGGTCTGACGTATAGTTCGTGTCGTCCAATTTATTAAACTGACTTGTCCTCAACAGAGGTAAATTTGAGTTTTCGCACAATGAGACTTACGAGCGCCCGCTGAAGCCACCGCACACCAATCGCTACACCTCGCCACCCATCGCCGCTGTGAAGGCACAACCAGTTTGAACACATTTAAAGACACTCTGTGGTATATTTTACTATGACGTCATTTTTAAACTGAACCAGAAAAGTTTATTTCCGTTACGTTGATCTGCTGGGAAAAGAAAGATGTTTTTCATTAGTAACTGCATTTTGTATATTTTACTATTTAAATTATAATACAAAACTAAACGACAGGACATAATGGAAATAAGTTATTGTTGCGTCCACCGGTGGTTGTATACTTGTCGGCAGGTTGCTTCGGCGAGGAATCACCACATCTTCCCAGCCATATATATTACCATATTAGGTAGGTTAGGCTATACTTCGCCGTATAACGATACAGTTTAATATTTCTGTTATCTTTAATTGATGTACTAGACTCTTTACGCCATCACTATCCTATTGAATAAAGGAAACACACCTCCTGATAGAGGTCTGATTGTCTTAATATAAGTCCTTCCCTAGACGGTATGCTATTATGTGTGAATAGGTAAGGTTTTATAGGCTAAACGAGCCACTCACCAGCGTAGCACAAGCTGAGCTCAAATTCTTTTATTGTGAACCGACTTACGAACCAGCTCGCTTAAAAGCATTTGTTTCATATTTGACTATGCTCCACTAATTGTAAGACGAGATATTATACATATAATATCTACAGTACAATATAAAACAAGCATTTTGTGATACACATTAAGATATGAATAGTTTTAATGTTACCTCAAACCGTAGACATAAGTTAGTATAACAGCTGTAGGTAACCGGTACCCTCATCGAAATTTGCGGTGTTCAATACGCGCATTAAACTATGCTATAGCGAGGGCAAAACGTGATTTTTCCTAGGAGGGTGGAACGGTTATGTAGTTCTTAGAGGTCAATGTCAGAGACAATACAAAAATGTGAATATTTGCAATGACAACTTCTATTTCTATGGTTTGAGGTTAAATACGTTTTAAGTAAACAATAAGTACCTTATTAGTGTCATAGGCTATTGTTAATTGAAACTGTCCAAAGATTTTGGATCCGACGTTATTATTACGTTAAATAGGTACAAAGTTTTGATAATTTTGTAAAAATAAACTATTTCATATAATTGATATCTATTTTTTACGTTCGTCCCAAACACATGCCAACTGGCACTACACCAGTTTTGTAGATTTATACATATATAAGTAGCTTCGCTTAGATGAAAAAATATTATATCCTGAAATACGATCGCAGCGCCACCTATCGGGTCTAATTGTGAATCTAAACCATTCTCGAATAGAAATTTGATGAGTTGTTATGTTAATATTTTTTTATTGTTTGTTTTGTGCATTAAATAAAATTAATAAATAGCTACGAGTATTGAAGCGTCTGAAGGAATCTTCAGACATCGATCGATCAAGTTGCGCACGCGCATAATAAAGGACACAATAATAGATTCATGTTTTATTAACTTGATATACTTTACAGTGATAGGTACTTAGCTTTAAATACAAAAATATCCATAATCACCACTTGATCCGTTACACATCGCTCGAAGTGGCGGTACATTCGTTGGTATCGTGTGTTCAAATCTTAATAGTTAATATCTCTTATAACAAAGTATTGTTTCAGTTTTATGTATAAACGTTTGACCAATACCGTTAATAATTAACTGAGAGGTCAACATTATTTTATTGCTATTACTGCCTTTATTATTACTCCTTAGACCACACTTTGTAACCAGATTTTGTTGGGTTCACTGGAATCATAATCAATATATACTTTAATGTAAAGAGCATCTTTGTTAGATCCATGCAAGCAAATTATTTTCCAGTATAAAAAAAAACTCAGTATAGTAATGACGGCACGGCATTTCCTACATAAAAGAAGTAAATTAATATGAATTACAATTATTTTTACTGCTCTAAATTACTCGTCGTATACATTGCGTGTACGCATCAGAAGAACTGTAGGTACGCTTTGGGAAACTCGTAGCACAATAATCGAAACAAAACATGAATTTACGCTTTATCACCAACAAAAAATTGATATTTATAAAATTTACGACCAATCCAATTTAAGTATTCAGTAACATGAAAAGCCCACAATTATTGAAATATGTTTATGAATTCAATTTAATTTCCATGAATACGAATGAATGAACGAATGAAGCTGGGAGTATAAATGGCACTAGTATTTCCCTGTAGTACCCTTGGCGTATTCCCTTTGCCATCGCCATGTTAAGGCAAATACGATGTAGAACCAATCAAACAGGACTTAAATTTGTTAGAACACACATACCAAGACTATAAACACTATACATCTATACAATACATAGTATAATACAAAGGTAGGACGTAATCCATCATAATATAAACGAACGAATAGCTTAATAACTTCCATATTATATTAAATTTACGATATGACTAAAATTCAACAATATTTAATTGTAATATAACTCTGCAATATATGACATTAATGCAACCGTCCGTAGGCATCGGTGACCGAACATGCGAACTGGGTGCTTCTTTACCAGCTTCATGGCATAAAAAAACACTTTTCAATACAAATTTGGAATTCATGAGACATTTAAACCAAATACAAATATAACATTAACACAAATTTCTGTTGTCATGTTCAATCTTAAAATACTATATGATTCTCTAGGGATTGGCAAGAACAAATCATACTAGCATGTAATATTTATATTTAAAACCATTGAATAAACCCACGAGCCCTTTCTAAGACAAACCCACTATTCAGTTAAGACCATACTTTTTTTATCACAAAAAGAGATATGTAAAATCTGGATTTATCTTTGCTTTGTTAAATAGTTTGGACACAGCATGTCAAAGTAGACTACAAATAGCTGTTTTAACAAGGTACAAATATGAGTTTGCAATCGTCATGTCTGTGTGTATTCGTTGAGTTAAATGACACGACCCGAATGAGTGAAACACCCTACTGCAGTTTTATTCATGCAGTTAAAAAAAACTAGATAGGGTTATATATATATATATATATATATATATATATATATATATATATATATATTATACTATATACCAAATCGTCTATTTCAATGCCACGCACATTTAATAGTAGCCTAGAATTATTTTGTAGGCATTGTTTAATAGCGATCGGTTTTACGGTAAATTGACGTTCTGTAGCGCCATCTGGCGAGTTCTTTTTATTGTTTGGTCGAGGACCCTTCAGAATCCTATCAAACATTTTGTCATTAATAGTTTAGGAGTGCATAAAACAGACATACTGAACGAAGGTATCATAATAGTCTGAAAGAACACAATTTACCAATGTATTAGTCCGTTACGGATAATGTATAAATTAATAAAATCACAGCCAATATAAGCCAGAGCCATCTACCAATTTTCTTGAAGCTAGAAAGAAACATAGAAACGCTATATACATTTTAACTATAGATCGTGAGGTCGTTGGTTAATTTTACAAGTCAGGCTAAAAAGGTTCGTTTAGATTCATCCTTTTATTTTATTCCAATTCTAAATCTTCCGATACATGTGCCTTTGAATTTCTTCTGAAACGTATGCAGGTTTCCTCTCAATGTTTTCCTTCACCATAAAGCTCGTGGTGTGACTAATTACTGTACTTAATGTCAGAACTCATTGGTATAGTCGGTATTCGAACTTGCAATCACAGTGTTGCAGGTTCACTCGAACCACTTGGCCATTATGGCTCACTGGTTATGTAAGATATTTAAATTATGATTATTATCTGTTTTCAAATAAACAAATAAATATAGCGCTCAGAAAACTAAATTGGTTGTTACGGTAAAACAAACCGTCTCGTTGGTACCTAAACATATTACCGGCGAGAAATTTGTGTTGACTAATGTTAGGTGATGTTTCCAGGTGTATTACTATTGTATATACATATATTTACGCATTATATGCTCAATACTACATTATTGTTGCACATAATTGTGTCAATTAATTTTATTAATTTAAAGAGAGTATTTTTCCTGCACTTTTCGATTCCTAACATTTACACAATATG
>JACCPG010007748.1:0-11514 GCA_016069955.1 Drepana arcuata
CAGCACAGGTTACATAGCAAGTAGATGACGTCCCAGACCGCTGGTCCACCGTACTTGATCATCTCAGCTGTCATCTCATCCTTTCACGTTCCTTTTCCACATTTCAGACTTCTGATCGCTCTTACAATCTCTCCCATACTTATTTTATCCGCTAAAGGATCCTCGCTAGATTCTGTTGGAGGCAGATCTATGAGTAGATCAGCCGCATCATCATCATACATATCTTTGTAAAATTCACTCCATCGCCTGAGGACGTCTGTTTTGTCGTCAGTATGTCATTGTCCTTAGAAAGAATCACATTCATCCTGCTACTAGCTGTGACACAACTTCTGGACTTCTTAACTTCCCTCCAAAAAAGTTTTGCGTTGTTCTTGAAATTATGTGCCAGTTTTTCGTCTACATTCATTTGAAACCTTTCACGCTCCTGTATTATTTCTATCGTGCGAATTTTTTGCAAGCGATATTTTTCTTTCGTCTTTTCTTTCATACTTTCACTTGAGCTGGACATAGCTAAAATGTCTTGCCTTGCATCCTTCTTCTTTTTAACTTCTTCTTTACTTCATCATCCCACCAACCATCGCAATTTCTGGTTGTCCGCTCTTTCGAAATACCACAAACCTCTTTCGCGGCGCATAACATGCTGGACTTAAGGAACTGCCAGCAAACATCGACACTCTCAAACACATCTGTCGGTGGACAGGCTAGTTGTTCAGATACCCATTCTTGATGCGGTCTGCGACTGCAGAACGCATTTAGTAAAACGCGGTTCTTCAAATATTGTAAACAGACACTGTTAACACACACTAAAGGTAAAAAAAAATGTTAGTGGGCGGGGGCGGCATTTTTTAGTTTTTGCCCCACCTAAAAAAAATTGAAGATCCGGGGCTGCATATAACTCCCTCTTTTCTTCGGTGAAATGTCCAAGTAACAGGGAGAAATCGATCACCTTCTCTTAGGCACTTCCTACTGCACATACATATGTACAAACATCTTAAATACGTCTAAATTTATTTCCAGACGTGTGGAGGTTTACCATATTTTTATAAATTCAGAAAAATTTTTGGTTCGACCGTTGAAATTTTAACTTGCAGTTTTGACTTTATGAGTACTAGCGAGTACGTACTTAAAACACGGTTATGTATTAATATTGTAATTGAAGCACTAATAAAAACACAAAGAGAAATTGGTCGAATATGTTGGGAAATGTAAGAGAATATCTATACCAACACATATTATGTAACTATGACAATGCACAAAGAGGGTAATCATTAAATTATGCAGTTGTAAAACGTATTGTACCGTGTAATGAATAACGTATTGAATAACAATTGTTGTAGTTTAGGACATCGTGCATCTTCACTTTATTTATGGTACGTACCTACAATTGATAAATGTGAGTCTATGGATATACTTTAAAATACGTACATAGGTATGTATTCATTGACGGATATTTTAAACATGACAATGAAACTAGAAACACTAAATTTATACTAAGAAATTTTAAATTTGGGTATATCTGGCTGCTTCTCGCTACTTGGCATTTAAAGATTGTTTTTTTTTATTATAGAAAGAAGAAGACCAAATTGTATAGTTGTGATCAAATTTATTTCAAACTCAGATATTTTTTAATACTTTCAGTATTTTTGTTGTTTTAACATAGTTATTAATTTGCGAACATCAAGTAACCGCCCTATAAATAAATGTATAATGACAATAATTTCAGCGGGAACAGAAAGCGGTAAGGACGCCCGGCTCCGGCTGTCGCACTTCCGCCAGTCAAGGCGAATGTGGTGTGGAATGCCAACTGGCCATAGACTAAATACACAATTATCGCACTCACAACTCACAAGTTTTTTGATTAAGATTTCAACTAACAACACAACCTATCTGATCATGATGACAAACGACTTGAACTATAATACGAATGTTTGACTAGAAACTAGAAATATATAAATAAATAAAAATGGTATACCTACGTTGAATTATAATTGAAACAATAGAATGCATATTGAAATACAATGCGTAGGCTAAGCGGGAGCTTGTATTGAATTACGCCGGCGCGGCGTAGCTGCGTAGGCTATGTCTCGTTGAAATCTTTTGTAAGGGACTGATTCGAATTTTGAATGTACCGCGTATGTGTATGTAGTTCGTGGTCTACTTTCTTTTATGAGCTATAAATTAACATATTCATTCATTAGTAGAGACTATGTGTACATAGAGGTATCTCTATAATATAACTGCTAACTAAACAGCAAAATAATTATCTTTGCATGACTACGTTCCTCACATAACAGTCGTCGTAATCGTCTTGCATCGCTGGACAAATATAAAACACGGACAACTTTTGACGTCTAACACTTTTAATTGTTCCAAGTAGGCATAACTCTGTAATAACTGCTTACCTCATTCTAAGAATAACTTTCTTTGGAAATTTTAAATACGACATGCCTTGTTTACGTTTTTAAAATATATTATTAATATATTATTATTTAATATAATCAAATTTTATTAAGAATTGTAAATTAAATTATGTTCTTTTCGTTGAAAAGAAAATCAAAGCAAAGCTTACAGTGCAAACTAACGAACAATAGAGCTATATTTATGTACAGTCTATGACAAAAGCAAGAGCTTGTTGACGTAATTTTGTGCTGTTGTTGTTCCGAATCAAACTGTTTACGCGTGTTCTACTATTAGTTGGTACCACGTTCCATACCACAGTACATACCACGCTGCCTTCTATCTATGCCTCGGAGAGCACATTAAGCCATCTATTCCGCTTGCTAATTGCACCTTTTTAAAGATCGTCATATAAAACCTGACAGGTGGTTTATCCTAAGTTCTTTAAATTTTCGCTTTAGTAAAAGTTGCCGAATGTCCAACAGTGTACAGAAAATATAACAGTTTTATAAAGATACCTATACCTATTAAATATGGCTAGGAAAGATCTTTCTATCTATGTTGCATATTGAAAAAAAATTATAAGGGTAATATTTACATAAGGTCCAATTTCTCTCTCTAGTCTAATACTGTCCAGTGTCCACATAGCATTAAGATTAATATTTTATTCACTAACCTTTGTCGTTGACTGTACAGCTGTCATACAATGCGGTTATTTGTCAATGGTTTTGGAAAATGTTTATTAGATAGAACTGCACGTGCTACAAAGGGTGAAAGTTGTGCAATTGTGTGGAGATGCCATCACAATGCGTGTTGCATACTAGTTCCGAAACCACTCGTTTGTATAAAACTCTCATTAGCACATACCTGCTTATGCTACTTAACTATGTAACGTAAAATTTAATTAATCTATTTGTGAGGCTCCATTATGAATACAATTTTACTGTTGGTTAAGCCACCGTTTATGAATTTCGTAAGTTTTGCTCTGTACATATTATTTTATTGGGTAACGTTGCCAAATTGAACTTTTTACACAATAGGTCTTCGATTTATTACATACGAGCGCTATTCGTTCGGTACAACAAAATATTACATTTTGTAGATTAAGTGCACTTGTCAAGGCAATACGTACCGGGCACTTATAAGCACTAAGAGCTAATTTGCATATTTCGCATTACGTCATCAAAAGTATAGCAAGGTGTTCTAGTTTTCAAATACTTGTTACTATTGCGGAATTTGGAAACATATATAATTACGGGTCCGGACGAGTGTGTTAAAACTATGATAAAGGTAGTTGAGATTTTTACTGACTATTTTTTAATGTTGAAATGAAACAAGTTATGTATCATGTTCTGCATCTAAAGCTAGGGCCTGTTTATAGTGGGGGTGAGGCAACCCAACCCGCTTGCTATATACTTGCTATATATACCGCTTGCTATATATATCCTCACGCCTTTCTACAAGGGTCCCCGAAGGGGTAGGCAGAGGTGTATAGGTAATACCCACACACCCACTTTCCGCCAGAGGTATATTAGGTGCCAATGTGACAAATGGCGAGTCCATCGCCGTTACTCCAGCACGACTATACATACGCCTTTGAATTTCTTCTCAGACGTATGCAGGTTTCCTCTCGATGTTTTCCTTTACCGTAAAGCTCGTGGTGTGACTAATCACTGTACTTAAGTTCAGAAAAACTCATTGGTACAGGCGGGATTCGAACTTGCGACCTTTGTGTCGCAGACAACTGCTCGAACCACTCGGCCACCACGGCTATATATATATAATTGTATACGCATTGCTTGCCTGTGAGTGTTGCATGTTTTATGTAATATGTATGAGAGTTTATATACAAATTTAGTTCCGGATAACAATTTAAGAAGGGCAATTTTGTAAGGTTAGCCCGAGCTTGTGGGTGCGTTGTGACCTGTCAGCTCACGATCAACCTCAAGGTTGACACGCGAAACTGACACTGTCTTGAATGCCGGCTGTATCGACCTGGATTTGATATTGTTATTGCCTTATTTATATGTATATTATTCCTTGAGTTGCAGTTGAGTATTGGCTCTATGACAGCGCACTTATGCCCGAGACGTTAAAGTTAATTTATATTACACCTAACTTTCACGGTACCGTGTCCTTACAACAATATTTATGTTTATTTTTAGTTCACTTTTTGTTTGTCTCACTACACTCAAGGCAATATTTATGAAACTCGACACATGTAGGGCGGAAACTCGTTTTTGTGACATCAATACACTTTTAAAAATAAAAGTAAAAATAATTATTAAAAACGATATCAATTTGTGAGGGTGCTCATATATCAATTTTGCAAAATGTAAGCTTAAGGTAAAAGCGCAGGGTGCAGTAATGCATGTGCCCTTGCTGAGGGCATGCCACTGAGACTTACCAGTAACGTACGCATGATGTCCTGTACACACGTCACTGCCACGCAGCGTACAACCAACAAATAAAGGAAACACCTCCCGCGCACGCTATATGAGGTCGCCCACTCTCGCCCTGAGCCCGACGCGACCACCATACCATATTGCAAGGTGACCGACTATGAACGTGTGCTCAAACTCTAGTAAAACTAATGAAATGCACTACTATTCAAATTGGTTGCAGTACCCGCGAAAATACCGCTAAACGAGCTTATTAATTATTGAAAACGACGATGGTTATATTTTTATTATTCCTAACGTCGGACCTAATTTTAATGCTAATAGTAGAATTTTACATTAATTTATGATTTTACCCTCCTGGAACGTGATCGCGGTTATAATTGATTTCGGAGTATAATTTTATATACATATAATATATATGTATAATCATAAATTGATATTTTTGCAACGCCATGATCCGCGGTTTAATCTATAAGACAACTTATAGTAGTTTTTAACTACCTTGCACAGGGCGAAGCGAATGTTAAAAATTATCTACCAGAATTGGGCTACTAAATGAGAAATATTTCTTAAAACCCGACTAATATTTTCCGATATTATAAACGCATAACTCAACTGTTATATAATATTATAGATATAGGGATCTGTCTTACACATGTTTGTTAGAATATATGTATGTGTAGTTATTCACCACCCTATTTTCATACAAATGTGTTTGTATTGCTTTGTTTTTAAGCACTGCACGTATAGTTTTCCAATTCTACGTTAACTATTACAAAACAAATGAAGCTTGTGTTCATGTCAATAGCCTGCAAGTTATCACATGTAGTTACCTAGTTTATATGCTATTGACTAGCTGCTCAGCTTTGTTACTCACATATAAGTGTTACTATCGACAGTACTTTCACGGATTTTCCAGGATAAAAGATAACATAAGTCCTTTTTTATGTTTTAAATATTCATGTATAATTTCAGGATCCTAGGCTCAATCGATAACATGTGAAAGCGTAAAAAAACAAATGTATATATATATATATATAGTATAATATATTTACTTGTTTTGCTTATGATTTGAACGAAGCTTGTATGCCTACACGATAACAAAGTATTGCAACCGCTGTATTACCGTCATATCGGCTATATTTCATAAATCTCAACTAATGTCTAACAATGAGAGTGAAGGTTGTTTAAAAGTTCTCTGCAAATCAAATCAAGATGCAAATTGATTTGAGCTCTTGTCATGCATTGAGTATGACCTAAACATTCTTATTCACAAATAGCGCTGCTTTTGAACAATTATAATAAACTCAATTTCAATTCGTTTGGTTCGTACTTTCTGCACCGTCTTTATATTTATAATCTTTAGTTTTTACACGATAACTTAGATACATTTCTGCGTGCGCCAGTTCTCTCTAGTGTTACAGACTTCTGTCGGATATGTGTAACGTGGAATTGTAAAATGAAGTTCCTGAATGTGTATTAATTACACGTACCTATAGTTATATGTGGGTATTACCTCTACACCTCTGCCTACCCCTTCGGGGACCCTTGTGGGAAGGCGTGAGGATATTATTACCTATAGTTATTTGACGATGTGATTATATCCTGTATATTCGCATTAAGTTAGGTTTCAACACAAGTGACGTAACGCGTCCGATTCGTCTCGTCACCGGGTTGTGTTCTTCGATTGGTAATTCAATCGAAATGCTCGTTGCATGCGATATGTCAGGTGTAGCAATAACTTGTAACTTTTTATGTTTAATGTGATTTTATTGTTTCCATAAAATTCATTGACGGTCACAAAACTATTATGTTTTAGATACGTTTGCAACTTAACGATTCTTTTTTATGAGAGTTTCCAGTCCGGGTCGTATCCATACTTAAATGGTAAAATTTTTGTGAAACTTTTATTGATCTCATGAAACGCCATCAGCGGCTCAAGATACCGACGTATTTAGGGAATCCTTACCATATCTCTATGAAAGCCTGAGGGTATATCGGTAACTAGAAGTGTTGATGATACTTATCCAATGTAATGGGTAGGAAGCAACTAGATGATTTTTCTTTAACTTAAAGATAGATACACGTTTTGGCTAAGGTTGGAAATTCATATTTAGTGAAAAATAAATAAATCTACGCGTGTGAGGTGAATTTGGGGTGTATTACATCAGTGTGATGGTTGATCGCAACGCATGCGTTGCAGTCAAGTCACGCAGCCGCAGGAAAGTGTATCGGCAGCATCACAACGAGTGAGAGTTAGTAGCCATAATAGTTCATTCCCCGCGCTGCGCGCTCGACGTGACCGAGCCATTCATAATCGCATCATGATAACTACAATGTAAACAATGTACAGCATTATATCTAATATTGCATTTTTTTTATTCTATGTTTAAATGTGAAACGGGCTATGGCCGGCTTGATGGTGAGCCCTTAGCATCCTCTTTGGATGTTTTCAACATCAGATGTATCAGTCAAATGTTGCCGATCGGATTTAAAACAACTGACCGACCAACTTTTGTAAAAACATAGAGCCCTGATATAAATAAATAGATGAACGATATTACCATAGTTGGTGAGATTTTATGTGATTTTATGTTTTTTTTTTATACAATTAAACCAATTAAAGGCATAATTCTTCTCTAACTCTTTGCTCCACTTGGTTGTTGAGAACAATGATACATTGATACAAATAAAGGAAGTAAGAACTTCTTGGTTTAGATTACTTAGGTTATGTTAGACTTTTGAATTCAAATTTATTCGTTGCAGTAACGTTTGTTTACACATAATTTAGATTTAATAATACAATATCACAGCCTGTATTAGGATATCTACAGCAAAAAAGTAAGAGCTATTCGATACTCTATGCTTTTGTAAATTATAATAATGATTAAAGTATTACAATACAATATATATAATTTTTGTTACATAAATGTAGGATCTTTTTTAGCTACATGCATTGTATATTCTTTAAAAACCTATATATTGTTAGTTATCCGGCAGTGTATATACAATGTATGTGTAGACGATTACGATCTTTCAGGATTGGGATTCATCAGTATGAACTATTATATGACTGTACTTATGTTTAATTTTTATTACGTCAATGAGTTGGTCACTATACCGTATTTTTCCCAGGACTAGTAAGGTACCTATTGACAGCATTAGCAAGCAGTGTAGCCCGAAAGCACGGAGTGGCAAAGAATCAGAGCTCCGTTAACCGTCCTGTATAACCTTTTTCAACAGCTCGTTTCTGATTCGACACGTACTCTATTTGCCGCTACAATAGGACCTGTTTCTATGTCATATTCATATCGGCTAAATGCTATGCATTTGTGTCAGGAGTATCAGAGGTCAACGACCGGGAAATAATGACATTGATACGTAGGTACATTAATTTTACGGGGTATAGGCTCGATTTCGAATAATCTGAAACCGATAATTGTTTGTCGGTTGCAAGATGATTGTATTTCACCTTGATTATAACCTGGAAAACACAGTACGTGGCGGTCGGTTTGTAGTTTTGACCGATATTTTCTTTCATATCCTGAAGTAGCCTTAGATAGAAAAAGGCCGAGTGGTTTTAGTAGTCTTCCGCAAAGTCATGATTGTAAGTTCAATCCTCGGCGGTCGGAAGGTATCAATGATTTCTTCTGAACCTTAGTACCTACCTATATTGATTTAACACACCACAAGTTTTATGATGAAAATAAACATAGTGAGGAACATGCATATTTTAGCGGAGAATTAGACATGTTTGAAAGACGGTCTTGTTGGCAAAGAGGTTGTTATTATGCCTCTGCAGCATAAATGAATCCTTGTGTCGTGAAAATACATACATGCAATAAGAAAACGTAGTAGACGTTCAGATAAAAACGCGTTGTTTTCAAATGCCTTGATATTAGGTCAAGTCAGCTCTGTCTTCACTTTGCTATTGTGGTGTTACCACGACAAGCGCACTCGCTGTAAATTGTGACATTAAAAACAATTATATTGACGAGAGCCGTTGAAAATCATTTGAAGTGAAATGTCATGTAGCATTGGCTCGGTATGCTGGTCGTATGCTGGTCACGTCGTAGTGACGCCGCCGTCACCGTTACCGACATTTTGTAATGGCCGCAAGGGAATGCACCGCCCTAGACAATGCAGGAGTCAATAACCCGCCTAAGACACACTTACAATTTGTGTGAATGTGTGTGTATTGAATCATCAATGATGAACACTAATGATATTACTTAATTAAGACTTACGATTACTCTATGAAGAGATCGAAATCTCTATTAAGAAGAAGATTATTCTATTAAGAGATCGAAACTATTATCTACTGAGCTAGAGGAAATTCTTATTCTACACAACCATAAGAGTCGTGGTGGCCAAGTGGTTCGAGCGCCTGCAACTATTGCAATTGCTAGTTCGAATCCCAAATTTACCAATTAGATTTTCTGAACTTAAGTGCAGCGAATAGTCTCGCTTACAAGAGCCTTGCCGCAAAGGGAAACTTCGTGAGGAAACCTGCATACATCTGAGAAGCAATTCAAAGGCGTATGTATAGTCGTGCTTGATTAACGGCGATGGACTCGCCATCTGTCACGTTAGTACCTAAAATATACCACTGGCAGAAAGTGAGTGTGCGGGTATTACCTGTACACCTCTGCCTACCCCTTCGGGGACCCTAGTGAGAAGGCGTGTGGATATATTTATATGTATATAGCATATGTATCGGTTGTACCTAGGATACATTTGAGACTGTCACTCTACTATCAATCGCGAACAAGGTCAATTTACTTTTCAGAACGGTTATTCAATATGCGTAACTTTCTGTAGTAGCACGAGCCTATATTTATTATTGATGACAGTAATAGAACTCTATGCATAAAGGTCCTAATTCTTAAATGTATAAGGCTTCCAGAGGCAGTGCTATAGAAGGCTGAATGGAACTAATCATCCAATTTGCTAATAACGAATTAAAGATGCTTTTCGTTTCTTATTTGTTAGATTAAAACCAGTGTTATAAAATAGTAGTTTATTTGAATATTCCTTTTTTACAAATAATTCCGAAGTTTTATTCATATTCTACAGTTTTGCATATAACGGTATTTTAAGTACATCGCCATACCCAGTATTTTATATATATACATTATTTACCACGACGAGTCCCTCACGGGCAGAGATAGTAGAGCGCCAGATAGACTTTATAAATATTCAACCTGTGCCTTAACAAAAATCTACATATCTTTACTTTTTAACAAATACTATTTAAAATTATCATAACGTTACATGTTGCATAAGTTACACAATAGAAACTGTTGTCTTACGGGACTCTTATCTCTAAGTATTTAAACTTGATAAACTAGATAGGTACTCTGTACAGTTTAAAGTATAAACAAATATATAAGGATATACATACTATGGAATGTCTATTATGAGTTTACAATAAGTACATGTTTATTGAGGAACGGGAAAGCTTCAAGCGTTTGGAAAATGTCCCCAACCAACCTAAAGGGGCCAGTGGAGTTTTATGAGTAAGAATACTTGTTAAAACACCGTTGTATGGTAATTTTCCGAGAATTTAGAAGTGATCCTTTATTTGTACAACCATGATTCCATCACACTTTGTAATATGTCAAAATTTTGTCGTCATTCCTCGAAAAATCGTTTTCCGTACGCTTGGAGCTCAATTTATATTTATTTATTTTAGGTATTTTTTGTCTATTTCAAAAATTCAAAATAGTAGTCAAGGATATTTTTATATATCTTTTGGTAATCGTACTGAAACCAACAATGAATTATTGTTCTTTGTATAGTAGTGTCAGAATAAAATTAATAGCATTCCAATTTGGTATAACTTCCGTAATGCTTCCAGTTTCTTCTAGGCCAAGGATAAAATTAAACCTACTAGAAAATATATAAATAGTTGCAGTGACCAGTGAAACTGGTCATTTCGACACAAGTTGTCTATTCTAGTTATACACAAATGTTCCTTTAAGTATATATTAAATTATATTTATCCTATTATTATAAAATACGTTAAGAAATACATTTATATAATATTAATTTATAATATGTATAACACTTAAACATAATATTTTCTAAGACATAAAAGATTATGGTCATCTTTTGATACCTATAATTTGATCAAGTACGTGAAACGTTAAATTAAAAGCCAAAGCGTAAAAATAGGGCTTATTTTTAGGAGTATAATATTATTCTTTACTTCCGCTCTTATGAACGTCCAATGAAGTTAAATTCGCGCTCAGGAGGTTTAACAATGGAATCTGCTACTTTCATGCAAGAAAAATGTTATTGCAGTGTTATGTATGTACATACAGATTTTTATAATGTCTCGTCAGACCATAAAAAATGAATACCCGTTTTAGAATTAAATAATGCCCACAGAACATAATATTTTAGGATTCTAACTTACTACATATTTTCTACATATTAACTACATATTTTCTGTAACATTATTTACAATGCGGTGCAAACTTAACTTTATATATAGGTACAAAAAAAATATAATGTATTTAAATTAAAGTTTAAGTAATATCTAAAGAAATTACTTCACTATTATAATTAATTAATTTCGACTTAACTTTTGCTTAACTTTCTGTTAAATATTTATGGTATATAATGAGAGTAACGTCAAAAATTCTTAATTATATACAAACGTTTTACGTGTTAGTGTTACTTCATTTATTTATAATACTAGCTGAGCCCG
>JACCPG010007749.1:0-15371 GCA_016069955.1 Drepana arcuata
GGCATTTAAGTTCAGAATAACTTTTATCTGAAATATCATGATTATGAGACTTGTTTATATGGATGGATATGCACCACTTACTTTTGGTCTCATCGTCAGTCATGACGTCATACGCCGTCCCAATGACATTAAGCAACAAGATGACGTAGATAACTTCAATGAAAGTACGTTGCTCTGGAGTAGTTGGTTCTTTAATGAGCGTGTCTTGGTGCGAGCGGCAGTAGCGCAGGGCGTGTAGCGAGGTGGTGAGGGCGCGTGCGCGGCCCCACTGCGCTGCGCAGCGCTCGAACTGAAGCGAAGCGCCGTCTGCTTCTGTCAGCGAAGCGTTGACCTGCGGGCGCTTGTATCGTGCGCTCACGCACCAACCGCGGTGAATGAGCGTGCGGTTGAACTTGAACGGCAATTCCGAAATTTCCTGAAAATATGAATGGCACTTACTCATAATTTCAATGAGCGACGGCATGTGGTTATTTGGCTTTCGGACTTAATACAAAAGTTACAGTACAAAATACTTTGCTTAGCTCTCTAAATAGTACACTTGGACCAAAGAATATTTCTTAAAATGTAATTTTGGGGAATTGTTACAATATGAGCGAATGGGACAAGAAACATGACGCCGTATCCCTCACAGGGTATGCAGAGAGAGTACAGTCATCATCCATCAATCGTCCTTGAATGACAGTGTCAGAATCATAGTTGCATTTGCATCGAAATTGCGTGAAAATTGTGTTATCCTAACCGAAGAGAAATCTTGTGAAGTCAGGGAGATGTGTATAATATATCTTCAGAAGCATTATCCATAACAAGATTCCTAAGTGGGTATTTAATTTCCTGTAATTCTAGTACTGACCTTAATCAACTCGAATTCAGCATGCGGCTCCACTGCCGGCTGAATGTGGAAGGAGCCGAGGCAGTAGAGGCCGCCGGGCTGGGCGAGGCACCTCTGGTAGTCGTCCAGGTGGAACAGGGGCGGGAGGCGGAAGTAATCTTCATCTGGAATTTGAGGCCTATGTCATGCAAAGTAATAGAGCTGTGGAGCATTATAGGTTGGATTTGTCAATGATTGAAACTTAGAACACCGACCGAATCATACTAAAAGCCTTACGGTGAAGAGAAAAAATCGAAAAGAAACCTGTTCAAGAATGTGCCCAAGGGAGTGGCTCATGGGTAATTTGTTCCGGCTAATCTCTTAAACGGCTGAAACAATTTTGACGGGATAAAATTATTTGCTATACCTAGAAAATAATTTTAAAAACTAAACAATAAATTTATTGTTAAATTCCACGCGGACGACGGCGACACAGCTAGGCATATATTGCTAAATTACCAATTTTTTTAGATCAAAACCAATAAAACTAGAAATATATAATAATAATAATAATAAAACCTTATTCTGAACATAAGTACAGTCATTAGCCACACCACGAACTTTACGGTGAAGGAAAACATCGAGAGGAAACCTGCATACGTCTGAGAAGCAATTGAAAGACTGATCGTTTGTCAGGCGTCACGTTCGCACCTAAATATATCTCTGGTGGAAAGTGGGTGTGTGGGTACTACTTATACACCTCTTCCTTCTCCTTTTGGGTACTCCTGTGGAAAGGCGTGAGGATATATATGTATTGTATGAGAGACTTTTAATCAGTAATATTCAAAAGTAAACCACATATCAGGTTAAGTCGATTGAACATGAAACGTATTCCACACAGGCTTGGTCATAAAATACTTTTTTTTTATAAACCAACTGGGTGGCCAACAAGCATGCGGCCCGCTTGATGGTAAGCGGTTACCGCCGCCTATGGACGCTTGCAACACCAGTTGTTTCATTCGCCCGTATACTAACTAAATATTAGATCCGACTAATACCAGGATCAAACGTTCGTATGACTTGGTAAATATAAATTTAAACTAGATCCAGCTAATAATCTATCTCTGTGCCAAATATCATTCAATTCGGTTCCGCCTCTCTGACGTGATTGAGGAACAAACATACTCACAACTTTTCTCATTTATAAGATTGATATGTAATTTTTTTTTTCTTTTTTTTTTTTTTTTATACCACTTGGGTGGCAAACAAGCATGCGGTCCGCCTGATGGTAAGCGGTTACCGCCGCCTATGGACGCTTGCAACACCAGGGGTATCACTCGCGCGTTGCCGACCCTGCAGGAATCTTTTCACACCCTTCTTGAAGAACTCCATGCTGTAATCTCCAGGGAAAACCTCAACGGGGAGCTCATTCCACAGCCTGAGCGTTCGCGGAAGAAAACTCCTTTGGAAGCCCACAGTGCGAAAAGAGTTAAATATAGGACTTCATAGTTTACCTTTGAATTCCTCTGCACCGCAAGTGTTCCCACAAAGAGTCTTTGCCAAGAGTAATGCGTATAGTAACAATTTCATTGCAGTTAATTGCAACAAGATACGGTCGCGCGTTACTCAGTACACTGCGTATTATCAAATACGCGTAATATGTTATTGAGAAGGTATATAACGACACGCAAATGACAATCCATTCGACCAAACTAGTTTGCATCGCACGGAACGTTAAGCTTTCCACCTGTCTTTGGTTGGAGTATGTTTTAAGCCACTGCAAGTGGAAAACGTATGCAGTTTCCTTTCGATGTTTTCCTTCGCCGTAAGCCTCTTGGCGTGGTGTGTGACACATCACTGTACTTAACTTTAGAAAAAGACATCGTCGAGATTCGAACTTGCAATCTTTGTGTTGTAAGCAACTTCTTGAATTTAAGTAGTAGTACCTACCTACCTGAGTAGGTGCATTGTACCACTCTCAGAGAAGACAGATTGCATTACTATCGTTTTCGCACCCGCCAAAGGATACCCACGGGCATTTGGGTCAATATTTTATCTGTTAGTAATAAGTTCGTTTTTTTCCCTCCCTATTAAAGGATGGCGTGAGTGAAGGCGTGATTGTAATAATGAAGAAAGGCATGTTACGTTGGTTTGGACACATAGAAAGGATGAGTGAAGAAAGATTGACGAAACAGATATACAAGGCAAAAATGTGTAAGAAGAGGCAGAGGAAGGCCACGATCCAACTACCTGGATCCAATCGATCGGACGCTCAAGGACGGGAACGTCAAGAGTACTCGAAACCGACGAGCATGTATGAAGAGACTGATGAATGTGGACGAAGCGAAAGAGGTATGTAAGTCTAGAGAGAACTGGCGCTCTATATTCGCTGCCTTCCCCGTTAGGGACTGGCGTGATGATATGATGATTTATTTAAGGGGTTTCGCCTAGCGACTTTATCACACCATGAGGTCAGCTGAATGTAAAAGTTATTAAAATATACGCTTATATAATTTCAATAAACATCTTATTTCATCATCATGATTCGCCAGGATACTGTTACACAGACCCACATCTTAGCTACATCCAATCACAGTTCTTCTGACGTCTAATACTGTTTTTGTAAATAATAATTATACTTAACAATTTAGAGTATTTGCTTTTAAATTATTTAAATTACAACATATTTATATAGAGCCGTGGTGGCCGAGTGGTTCGAGCAGTTGCCTGCGACGCAAAGGTCGCAAGTTCGAATCCCGACTGTACCAATGAGTTTTTCTGAACTTAAGTACAGTGATTAGTCACACCACGAGCTTTACGGTGAAGGAAAACATCGAGAGGATACCTGCATACGTCTGAGAAGAAATTCAAGGGCGTATGTATAGTCGTGCTTGAGTAACGGCGATGGACTCGCCATCTGTCACTTTGGCACCTAATATACCTCTGGCGGAAAGTGGGTGTGTGGATATTACCTATACACCTCTGCCTACCCCTTCGGGGACCCTTGTGGGAAGGCGTGAGGATATAATAAAAAAAAATGATATAATAATAATTATAATTTTTAATAATTATAACACCCAGATTCAGCTCCCCAGCTCGCGCAGCAACGGCCTAAGCCGAGGTCCTGAAACTACGGAGCTGATCTAAGCTGTGTTTGCTTACCGCCTGAGAAGTGCCTGACTTATCCTCTCGGCAATGTTCGGTTAGATAGCAAAAACTCCCGGAAGACACATTACGAGATAACTTTAAAAATTTAAGTTTGTTTGAACGAAAGCTTCAAGCGAAAGGTTCAAATTTAAATTATTGTCTACGAAGGCTATTTAAATTATTTAATTTAAATATTTAATTTTAATTTAATTATAATAATTTTAATCTAAATTATTTAATCTAAATAGCCTTCTCACGCTCGGCGCCTATTATTTAAATTTAAATACATTTGTATTTAAATTAAAATCGAGCGTCAACGAATAATGTTGCAATACGTTTTTAGCTTAATACATACAATAGTGCAATAGTGTAGTACAATACGTACAGTAGTACAGTTTTTAATCCAACTTGAAAGATAGGATAGCTTACATCTCAATTTATAGTCGCAATAATATTTTATTGCAGATTGTTTGTCTATTATTTGACTGTCACAATTATTTGTTATCTCCAAACGATCTGTTGACTGGATTGATTAAGTATTTATTTTTTATTGACAATTTCAATAACAAAAGCTTTAGTTAGCTACAGCAACGCTAACCAGGTCGGCTGGTATAGATATATATATATATATATATATATCTTCACGCCTTCCCACAAGGGTCCGCGATTGTTAAAGGATCGTAAAAACCACATGGTCACAACACGAATATCAGTGTACTGACATTGAGTGTTTATTGATTTCAAATTTATATTAAAACAATTAAATTGTATTTATATATTTTTATGGAGGAAATGCAGAACGCTATACTGCCATTTGACCTTCTCTCACCGGAAAACATATCGCCAAGGCCACAACTGCCGTCAGAAATTCTTAGGCCACTTACCAGAAGATTACACATGAAGATTTTATACACCTTTTTGGTCTAAAATGACTTTTGGTCTGGGTAATAATTACTGGGTAATTAACATAGCTAAAATTTTTAAAGTCGATGTAGCGTAGTGGTTCGAATAATTGCCTGCAACACAAAGTTTACAAGTTCGAATCCCAAATGTACCCATGAATTATCTAAACTTACGTACAGTGATTAGTCACACCACGAGCTTTACGGTGAAGGAAAACATCGAGAGGAAACCTGCATACGCTTGGGAAGAAATTCAAAGGCGTATGTATAGTCGTGCTTGAGTAACGGCCACGGTAGGTAGAACCCACACACCCATTTTCTGCCAGAGATATATTTACGGTGCATTAGGCATAAATTTGGTTCCATACGCCTATTCATTTCGACTTAGAAAAACAGTTTAATATATGACTCTTACATTACGGAACTATAAAAAACAATCGTAAAGTAAAAAAAGGCGTATATCTGTATATGCGACTATTTATTTGTCTTTCTTGATACCGGCAATATCTAAAACTTAAAAATAAAAAAAAACTATATTATTTAGTATATAAAACAAAAATTCGGAAAATAGTAGAAAAATCGCCAAGCAGTGACCGTGATAAAATTTGCTAATCCGCTTGCTCGCGTTCTAAAATTAGCCTTTTAATATAATAATAGAAAATAAAATGAAAGTAAAGATAAAATAAAAAATATTATAAACGCGAAAGCTGGACGAGCGAAAAACTACTGAACGGAATATGGCACGGAGATAAAAAACTATCTGGACTATGATTTAAAATGTATCTCATATAAAATTTACTCCAGAAAAAAACAAGTAAGATACGTGAGCAAAACCATAGCTAGAAATAATATATAAACAATAATAAGGTAATGGGACCCTTGTGGGAGGGTCCCCGACGGGGTAGGCAGAGGTGTATAATAGGTACCCATTTTCCGCCAGAGATATAGTTTAGGTGCCAACGTGACAGGTGGCGAGACCATCGCCGTTACTCAAGCACGACTATACATACGCCTTTGAATTTCTTAGCAAGCGTATGCAGGTTTCCTCCCGATGTTTTCTTTCACCGTAAAGCTCGTGGTGTGACTAATTACTGTAATTCCTTCAGTTCCGAAAATCTCATTGGTACTATCGGGATTCGAACTTGCGATCTTTGTGTCTCGGCTACCACGACTTTTTCTACATACATACATACATATCATCACGCCAAGTCCCTAGCGGGGTAGGCAGAGAGTATAGAGCGCCAGTTCTCTCTAGACTTACATACCTCTTTCGCTTCGTCCACATTCATCAGTCTCTTCATACATGCTCGTCGATTTCGAGTTCTCTTAACGTTCCCGTCCTTGAGAGTCCGATTGATTTGATCCAGGTAGTTGGAACGTGGCCTTCCTCTGCCTCTTCTTGCACACACTTTTGCTTTGTATATCTGTTTCGTCAATCTTTCTTCACTCATCCTTTCTATGTCCAAACCAACGTAACATGCCTTTCTTCATCTTTACAATCACGCCCTCATTCACGCCAGTTGATTTGCGAATCTCTTCATTGCGGACTTTTTCTAGTAAGGTTTAATTGTAAATAAATACCTTGTTTTTGCTCGTATCGTATTCAGTCAAGGTCGTGATTGCATATCTTCGCGTAATTGGCAAAACACAAATAAAAGTTGATACCTACTTTAACGCGATTGTGATATTACAATGCGCCTGATGCATTCATTTTTATAATGACCACGACGAATTGTTCGACATGATGCCCACTTCCACCTTCTACCACCGCACGTCTCACCATCGACGGGGAATTCATCCCCATACCTTGGAACCACAAAGGTCTCGCACTGCGCGGTTCCAAAGGAGTTTCCTTCCGCGAACGCTCAGGCTGTGGAATGAGCTCCCCGTTGAGGTTTTTCCTGGAGAGTACAGCATGGAGTCCTTAAAGAAGGTTGTGAAAAGATTCCTGCAGGGTCGGCGTAAGTGATACCCCTGGCGTTGCAAGCTTCCATAGGCGGCGGTAACCGCTTACCATCAGGCGGACCGAATGCTTGTTTG
Organism: Drepana arcuata; assembly: GCA_016069955.1. NCBI lineage: Eukaryota > Metazoa > Arthropoda > Insecta > Lepidoptera > Drepanidae > Drepana > Drepana arcuata. The sequence goes on from JACCPG010007749.1 coordinate 6,898, forward strand.
CCACCCATGTGGTATAAAAAAAAGGACGTCTACAGCAAGCTTTTCGAGGCCTCCTGCGGACAGGAGGAATGGCGAATATTTCGCTCAGCGAATCAGCATTGCCAATTCAACGTGGTAATACTGCCAGCCAATAAACACATCTTGGCACACGAATTTGGAACATTTATTTTATTTGTAAATATTTTCGATTTATTATTTATCAACAAACAGTTGCAATATTGACATAAGAAATACATAAACATTTAGTTTCAGGGTTACGTCCGGTATTTATTAGGCTGACGTCTGTGTCTGTGTTACATATATATATCCTCACGCCTTCCCACAAGGGTAGGGTAGGCTGAGGTGTATAGGTACCCACTTTCCGCCAGAGATATATTTTAGGTGCCTACGTGACAGATGGCGAGTTTTTTTGCTTGTGAGTGTTATTTTATAACTCAGTATCATAGATATATATATCTCTGTATCTATGATACTGAGATATCTATCTCATAGATGTAATAATTTTTAATTTTCAAGTATAGTGGTACCATGGCATAATACCTACCTACAAATTGACCTAATCTCAAACCAAGCAAGGCCTGTATTATGGAAACTTCACAACGATTACATACATATATAGACAAACTAGCTGTCCCGCCCAGCGTCGCCCGGGGAAAAAAGTTAAACTTTCTGAAACACGATCGCAGCGCCACCTGTCGGGTCCAATTGTGATGTAAGCTATCCCTTAAGTTAGATCAAACTGCACACGGTGTGCAAATTTGATTGTAATCGGTTAAGTAGTTTAGGAGCCCATCGCGGGCAAAAAACGTGACACGACACAATTTATATATATTAAGATAATAATAATAATAAATATAATATATATAATATATATATATAATATTTATATATATATATATATATATATATAAATATGACACTGACGGTGACATTAAAAATAAGTTTTAACTATAATTACATCTCATGTACAAGGTTATAAATAAACACAACTGGTTTTATATTATGATGACATCATATACTGCAATCTGTTTCAAGAAATCAAGTTACTAACTGTGTGGTCCATATCCGCCAACTGGAGACGCCTGATTGCAGTTTACGACCACGGAGACCCAAGGATATCGGCTTTGAACGTTCTGCAAGGAGCCAAGTAATCCTTCCATATGACTGAATCTTTATTGGCAGTGCCTCGCGGTTTCACACGCGCCAATTCTAGTTATCCATTCCCCCTCCCTCAATAAGGCTTCGTAAGGCAAACATATTCTTTCAAAGCGGATAAGTAGTTTCTGACGAGTTCAAACCAACTAACAGAGTTCGCCTGTTTATAAACATCTTTATATACAATACACGTATATTTAGTCTGTACGTGTGCGTACACATGTCACTGAACTCTTTTTAAACGGCTGGACCGATTTTAATGAAATTTTCTGTGTTTCTTCAGGTGGATTCGAGAATTGCTTAGAATGACAATTAGACGCCGATAGATAGCGCTGCATTCGTGCTTCAGGAACTTCACTTTTTCAACCCAAGCGAAACTGGGCAGGCAGCTAGTATTAATACCTATAGATATGTATAATATTGACATATGTATAATATAATATTGACGGCCGTCTGGTCTAGTGGTTAGAGCTCCTGACTGCGAAACTTGAGGTCGCGGGTTCGAATCCCGCTGAGGGCAGATATTTGTGTGATGTACACGGATATTTGTACCTTAGTCTTGGATGTCCTATGTATTTATGTATATATCTATATATATAAGTAAATGTATCGTTGACTAGTTACCATAATAATAACACAAGCTTTGCTTAATTTGGAACAAGGTCAATTTGTGTGGAATTGTCCCAGGTATTTATTATTTATTTATATCGATTGCGTTGAAGCGATTTTGGCATACATTTAATATGAGAGAAAGGATCTTAATACACCACTTTGGTAATTCACCGCGAGAGCCGGTTGCTAAGCGACCCTTGATAGAAAAGCCACCACGGCTTTTCTAGTTTTCCTTCACCGTAAAGCTCATGGTGTGACTAATCACTGTACTTAAGTTTAGAAAAACTCATTGGTCCAGTCGGGATACGAACTTGCGACCTTTGCGTCGCAGGCAACTGCTCGAATCACTCGGCCACCACGGCTCTTTTTATATATGTGTATGTATAACATATATATATATATATATGCTATACATATATGCTATACCTATTTCGATTCCTCATTCCTCAGTTTCTCAGAGTTTTAATTGAAATGTACGAATTTTTTGGACTAGCATCAAATTATTTTCTGATTAGCTCCGTTGTGACCTTGTTGTGCGCTAACGTCAGCGCCGAAATTACGAACAACTTAAAATAGACAACAGTATGCATTTAAACCTCAAAAGCGCATAATTTTTTGCCATCGAGTTCCTTTGTAGCGTAGTGTGAAATTAAAGTATCTGATTGTACTTATAGCTATATTATCTGCATTCGACTACAAATAGCCAGCCAAGGTCGTGAAGCTTTGTTTGTCACACGTCAGACGGACAACAATGAACAATTATGCCAACACATACGACCCACAGAACGTGTCGCGCAAACGTCACGAAGGCCAAGAAAAGGGAAAGGAGTTCTAAAGTACCCAGGAAGACAAAATATCCAGTAAAATAAGTAAAATGCAACGTCACTAAGGCCTATAGGAAATTGGAATCCCTCCTAGCAAAGAGCAAAGCTAAATGAAAATCTATATTCAAAATGATTTGGATTCGTTAACATCGCTAGATCCTTTGTTTGGATTGCGCTGTGCAGCGTAAAAAAAGATATCGTTGAACTTAAAACTTTTTGTAACCAAATTGTAATGTTTTCAGGTGTCCAACCGGCTGGACGGCATGATCATATCCAACGGAACGTCACTGGTGCACCTTTTCATCACAATATCAGCCTTTCTGACCACTTTCAACCTCCTCAGACTCCTCCTGCACTCAGAACAGAAGCCACTCAGTCTCAATCTTCTTACGTTGTGCATTTTGAAAAGGTTCTTTCGGTGAGTCTTGTAGCACTAGAAAGAGTTCTAGACCGAGTCATAATTAAATTGACTGTTCTCTCTCATACCACCTATAACAGACCGATGTATTTATTAAATCAGTGTTCTCTAACATTAACTAAGTCTTCCAAACGACGAGGTATACTTCCATCTGTCCACATTGTGGATCTTAAGGGATATCTCCCGTTTACCACCACAGATTTTAAACTTTAAATAATGAATTCAGCTTTATCTGAAATTACTATTCACACCATATGCTTTACGGTGTAGAAAAACACCGTAATACGTTTGAGAACAAATTCAAACACGCAGATATAGTATTGATATATTTATAGTTGAGGTACGCCACTGGGTTCGCAGAAAAGTGGGCGTATTGGTCTAACTACACTGTACTGCTTCCGGGATCCCTTTGGGAAAGTTTGAATATATATATAATTCCAGGCTGACCCCGGTGAACCTCCTGGTGGTGGGCTACGCAGCCACGTGGTGGCCGTACGCCCGCCAGGGTCCCCTAGTGGCGCCTGTCATAGGCGACGAGAGCCGCCAGTGCCGCGACAAGTACTGGGCTCAGGCGCTCTTCATCAACAACATCGTGGCTCCTGGCGAGAACTGCCTAGCGCCTACATGGTCAATACAACTCTAATATATAACACTATACTATTTGAATATGGTTGCTCTTACATAGGAGGTAGGCATATTCGACGCAATTATATGACATATACCTTTTATGGTTTGTTTATCACCTCTTGTATGCCCCAGGTTCCTGGCAGCAGACTTCCAGCTCTACATCATGACCTGCGTGCTGACCCTCTCAGAGGGCTGGCTCAAGAGGAGCGCCCTGGTCTCTCTAGACTTACATGCCTCTTTCGCTTCATCCACATTCATCATCACTCTTCATACATGCTCACCGGTTTCGAGTACACTTGACGTTCCCGTCCTTGAGCGTCCGATTGATTTGTCTAGGTAGCTGGAACGTGGTCTTCCTCTGCCTCTTCTTGTATGCCACGGTATAATGTCGTTTATCATATTACCATGCCTTTCCACAGGATATATATGGCGGAAAGTGGGTGTGTGGATACCTATACTTATATACCTAAATCTCTGCCTACATTTTCGGGGACTCTTGCGGGAAGACATTATCACCCCATGGTCTTTCGTTCAAGATGGCCTCAAGAGGTTCTTCGCATGGTCAGGCTGGAATATCTTCGCGCGCCTCTCCCTCCCAGTCATGCTGCTCCACTGGTGCGTCAACATGGCCATCGCTGCTAGACCGTACGCGTACTACGTTTCGGTGTTCGATGCCGTAAGACTTTACACTTGTTCAATAGAATACTAGACAACAATATTTGTATGCCTCAAGCCCCACTTTTTGAGGAGTGTCATATATAATATCTTCGAAGCACCATGTTCCCGACGACGAACACACGACGAAGGCAGATCTAATAAAACAAATTATATTAAGATACTATTGGAAGAGTAATTGTTACTTTATCAAAGACTCTTCTCTAAGCGACGTATTTTCAGCAAGAACTTGCCGCCTCCACCCCCTACTGCCTGAGAAGCAATTCAAAGTTATATGTATAGTCGTGCTTGAGTAACGGCGATGGACTCGCCATCTGTCACGTTGGCACCTAATATATATCACTAGCGAAAAGTGGGTGTGGGGTTACTCACTTTTTACTTCACTTTTCACTTTTTTATAGTTATCAAATTAGAATAAAGACTTCTGATTATTTGATTAGCTTTGTACGTGGTCTGTTCCAGGCGGTGGACTGGCTTGCAACCGGCTGCATCACGTACACCATCGCCGTGCCCATTGCGGTGCTCGTGGAGATTCCCATGCAGAAGTTCTTAAGTACTCTAATCTTCTGAGTACATGTTTTTATGTTTGGCGTGGATGCTTAGTAGTCTACGACCATTTGAAATTAAGTCTTATAATTATGATATATAGACATATATCATAATTTATATGCTCAGTTTTGTTAGTCAAAATAACTCGACTGCTAATACGATGATTTGACATTTATTTTTGGCTAAGTAGCAAATTTTCTAATGTAACCGAACATCTTAAAGGGAGTAGTAACTAGTGTACATTGCAATTGCAATGTACAAAGTTCAAGCCTAAGTTTAAACTATATTTTATAGGAAATAAGGTGAATGGGGCCATGTCGGCGTTGATGGGCAGTAAAAATCTGAGCAAGAATGCTCGAGTTGCTGTCCACAACGCGATATTGGTACCTACCTTATTGTATGGCAGCGAATCCTGGGTATGTCAGAGGAAGTATGAAAATAGCTTGAATGCAGTCGAGATGCGATCTCTTCGAAAAATGTGCGGCGTAACGATATTAGATCGAATCCGCAATGAAGAGATTCGCAAATCAACTGGCGTGAATGAGGGCGTGATTGTAAAGATGAAGAAAGGCATGTTACGTTGGTTTGGACACATAGAAAGGATGTGTGAAGAAAGATTGACGAAACAGATATACAAAGCAAAAGTGTGTGCAAGAAGAGGCGAAGGACGGTGGATGAAGCGGAAGGAGGTAAGTAAGTCTAGAGAACTGGCGCTCTACCGTCTCTGCCTACCCTGTTAGGGACTCGGCGTGATGATATGTATGTAAAAGGAAAACTATCACGGCTATGTTGGCTTTACAGGTTAAGCAGTAGTGTTCGGTATAATATGTACTTGGAACTACGGAAACCTACATTGCACGTGGGCTGACACGCTCTTGGTCGGCAACCGCTATTATCCTAAACTCGTGGGAGAATACTAAAAAGCTGGAGGAAAGACGTACGACAATGATCCATAAATATTGAAATGTTACAAAAAAACTGGCCAAGGCCGAGTTAGATTTTGGACGTCACTGGCATTTTTTTTTATTATATTTTAGAATTATAATATGTTTTGTTTAGAGACGCGGTTTTTACACCAATTCTTCATCCAAAATCTCGAATCACGATCACCATTCCAATCAGACCGAATGTATTCAACGACCTGTTGGTAGGATCATGGCCTCGGAGCACCCCTTTCTACTTCTCCACCCTGAGAGCCACATTCGCTGCGACCAAACCATGTGCACATGTTTACGTTTTGTGTTGTGTGTTGATGTGTTTTACGCATGAGTATCGGTGACGTCTCTTAAAGAGACGTCATCATTTAATACCATTGCGGACCTCGTATCGTTTTCCTTCGCTCGTAATACTCGTGTTTGCCACACGTCTACACGTGTAAAAGTTTAGTCGCAAAAATTCACAAACACAAACAAAAAAGCGAAAAAAAAATTTTATATCTTAATTTTAAACGAATGTTTTCCTATATGGCGTTTAGAGAATCGTCATCGTCGTGAAATTTTTTGTGGGACTTCAGGTGGATTCAAGTGTGGCTTAGATTCACAATTGATCGTGTTCCAAGATTTTTTTTCACACGAGCACAGCTGGGTTGGACAACTAGTATTAGTATAACATTGTATTGTGTTTGTATAGTTCGGGTCGAACCACACGATTAAAATCGATCTTACTGAAATATTGCTTACAATAGCATTCACTATGGCGGAAATCAAGGTGGCAGCCATACTAATTTTTATGCTTTTTATCTCTGCAAAGGCTTATTTCGATGGAGGTCGTATAAAATTAATGTTGTAGGGACGAGGATAAAACTTTATCTGGTCTTCGCGCGAGACAGCTAATAAATATATATATACACACACACATACCTACAGATACAATCATTACGTCATATGAAAAAAAATCACGTTATGGAAATCAGTTTCGAACAATGTTTTTTTATTCGCGTGTCATTATATATAGGATACATTATATATAGTAGGAGTACTAATTGTGCTCCTATTTGATAATACGCGGTGTACTGAGTAACGCGCGACCTTATCTTGTTGCAATCGACTGCAATGAAATTGTCACTTTGCGCATTACTCCTGGTAAATACTCTTTGTTGGAACAATTGCGGTGCGGAGGACTTCAAAGGTAAAATAAGTTTTAAATTGAAGTGTGCCGAGCTTTCCTCCCGATGTTTTCCTTCCCTGCAAAACTCGAGGTGTGACTAATCACTGTAGGTACTTAAGTTCAGAAAACCTTATTCGTACCGGCGGGATTCGAACTTGCAAACTTTGTGTTTCCGGCGACTATTCGAACCACTCGGCCACCACGTCTTTTTAGCTTAGATCGGACCGATTTAATAAAAATTATTTCACCAAATGAATGCTACATTTTCACTGATTAATATAGACTATTTTAATAACAAGAAAAAAACTATTTTATTGCCAAAATTAAAAAAAAAAGTCCATCTATGCGAAGCCGGGAAGGGCCATTAGTCTTACATAAGCCAGACTTTCCAGATGCGGCCCACCGCCTCCCGCCCCTGTTCCACCTGGACGACTACCAGAGGTGCCTCTCCCAGCCCGGCGGCCTCTATTGCCTCGGCACCTTCCACATTCAGCCGGCAGTGGCACCTCACCCTGACTACGTGTTCATTAAGGTCGGTACTATATGACAGGAAGCGGCACGTCCCAATTTTGCAATCTTTTGATCTTTTGATTCGCAAATTTGATCAAACTGCACACGGTGTGCAAATTTGATTGAAATCGGTTAAGTACTTTAGGAGCCAATCACGGACAAACAATGTGACACGTAATTTATTTATATTAAGAAAAAATAAGATTATTTATTTATTTATTTTATTAAAACTTCCTGCAAACATTATTGCAAAGGCGAACTTAATGCCGAAGGCATTCTCTACCAGTTAACCTTTGGGTGATGTAGAGATATTCATGGCAGGCTAAAAGATATTTACAATAGAGAAATATAAAATTCCTATATGTTTTATTTAATTTACATATATAAAATGCCATTTATTCTATCTATTATATATATATAATAAATAGAATAAATCTACATACACATATACATATATAAACATACATATATATATATATATATATATATATGTATGTATATATATACATACATATATATACAATTATATACATAAATAATAATACATATTATACATTACACATAAATATTACTCTGTTTCTACTTGGCGGTAGTAGTATTGCTTCACTTTTGCTTTAAATGTTTCCCTGCTATTGCACATCCTGATGTCCGGAGGGAGTGAATAGAAAGAAGAGGGAAGGATCCAAAGAAGAATAGATTATTCCACACGCAATTTACAATTTTTTCATAAACTGTTTTGAAGTCACTATGTATGGCATTTCTTTTGGCCTGTGAGTATTCTTTAATACATATCATCACGCCGAATCCCTAACGGAGTAGGCAGAGAGAATAGAGCGCCAGTTCTCTCTAGACTTACATACCTATTTCGCTTCGTCCACATTCATCAACCTCTTCATACATGCTCGTCGGGTTCGAGTACTCTTGACGTTCCCGTCCTTGAGCGTCCGATCGATTTGATCCAGGTAGTTGGAGCGTGGTATTCTTCTGCCTCTTCTTGC
>JACCPG010007754.1:0-18648 GCA_016069955.1 Drepana arcuata
TACCTCTGGCGGAAAGTGGGTGTATGGGTATTACCTATACACCTCTGCCTACCCCTTCGGGGACCCTTGTGGGAAGGCGTGAGGATATATTATATATTCATTGACATGATAAAATATAGTTAACGTTGTCGGCTTTGCGTGCCTAAACATAATAATTTTTATATTACTATTTTGTATCATTAGAACAACATATTGCCTAAGCCTTGATGTAGGTACCTTATTAGAGTCCTCCGAAATAATGGTTTGAGATATTTTTCTGTCCTTATCCTTTACAAAATATATTTATATGAGTAGAATTGCATCGTTTTAACTAGCTGAACTGTTTAGTCCTTATATGTTTCACTGAGATATATGAGAGATATGTTAATAACTTTCTATCTTTAAATATCGCAAAACTAATTCCGAATTCTGACACTCCTCATCACTATACATAATTATAATCGACCACTATATATAAGGAATGCCTCGGGAATGAGCGCTGCTCTCAAATATGTGATAGGGCGTATTGAAAGAAAGAAAAAGAAGGTCGATAGTTTTTTTACTTTATTGTGCATATATAAATCAGCTATAGCTGAAAAGTTATACATGTAGAATCAAAGTATTTTATTTTTATTTTATCAATAATTAAAAAAATCTGTTTGAAAAAAATGCTTCGGATTATTACCTACCTTGCCTTTAATAATATTATATCCTTGGAGCTATTTGTCACTTTGAATCCCGAAATAAGTAAATAGTAGATAACTATTAGTAGTAAATAGTAGTAAATAGTAGTATTATTATAACCGTATTGTATTTAAGCGTATCTAAGTCTAGAGAGACCTAGCGCTCTACCCTCTCTGCCTACCACGTCAGGGACTTGGCGTGACGTTATGCACATATGTGTGTACCTATTTTATTTTCCGAGACAGTGTAAATATGTATGTTTTTTCTTAATTTGGTTAATACCTATGATATTATGATGAATGTAGGTACACTGCAATCTTCGATCTGTTTAAGTACTCAAACGACTTAAATCTTTCACCTGTATGTTGATCAAGTTACAATGCTCATACAGTAAAACATTTTTGGTAGGTAACTACTTTATTTGAAATTGATATTATAATACTTAATAACAAGTAACAGCACGGGCAATATGAAAAATTTACTTGACATCATATCATTATTTGCTTTCACATACTTCACAAAATAAACATTATAAGTAAGTACTTATTTTTACCGAATCTATATTAAACTCAGCGTGAAAAATTGCAAGCGATTATTTCACAGTATTGCCTCTTGTAAAAAGATATAACTTTTAGCGATATGATATTTTAAATACAAATGTAACGGGGTCTCACATATTATATATATTGGTTTCTCGAATGTCGCGTGCTGACGACGGACCTATATTGGTAAGTATTACAATCGTTAAGTGATTTTTTATCTTTTACTTGACAGCTCTGGGTCTTGAGTCTTGAACCATGGAGCTTTGATACCATAAATACATTTAAGCTACCAAAAAAAGCAAAGTTAAGTCCTAAAGATTCTCTTACAGGAATATTGGCATGTATGGATATTATACTTCTAAGGCCCAGTCCACCATTTTTAAAGAGAGAGAAAGGGACGGGTTTATTGATGTCATATACATCTGTCACTTGATCGTCAGTGATTACGATTTCAAGAGCAAGTCATGTAAAGGCCTGTTCTGTCGTCCCACGTTACGATAATCCTTTTCATGCAAGCTGAGCCAACGAGAAATTTACATTATTATATATGCAAGGATTGATCGCTTCATTGGCCTTATCACAAACCAATTTTAGAAGTCATTTCATTATTAAAAGGAACTATTCACATATAGATAGGACATGGTCAAAGGATATGCAATGTTTAAACAATATAAAAAATCTGCGTCATCAAAATGAAACTGAAAAATATAACATTCCTTCCTACATTTTAAAGAAGTTCGGTAGTACTTACGTATTATGGTCGTGTAGCTCAAGTGTCCGGCTCAAACAGGTGTAAGTATAATTCCTTTCAAATGTATCGAGATTTCGATTTATAAAAGTTTATTTCCCACAAGAATTATAAGAATTATATACAAATTCACTTGCGTGAGATTATTACAAAGTATACATTTTTAGTCTAATGAGCGTGCAACAAATCTAATTACATTTATTTAAATTATTTAAACTGAGTAATTTATTATTTGAAGGGATTACCCATTAATTTACATTGAATGTAATGTGCCTAAGTACGGCGTTTCTTACTGTCAGTTCAATCAAATCAGTAGTGCGATAAGGCTCTGCCAAGTCTATCAAGTGCTAAAACACAACGATGTGTAGGTAACGTATAAGAAGCGCAGGAGGCGAGGCGCGTCCACAAGCCTCGCCGAGACCTTGTCCACCACGCAAGGACACAGCCCCTACTCGAAAACCCGCCATTTTCAAACCAACGGCAACGCGGGAAAGTTCTCTGCCAATTCTATTTTTGAAATATTTTATTATGAAGTTATTTAACTTCGATTAAATTTAAACAGCTAGCTATTTTATACCTTATAACTCATTAAAAAAAAATATTTTTCTGAATTTAAGTGATAGTGAAATTGTTGTTTAAAAAAAATTAAGTGCCTTGGACGTTAAGGTAAGTTTGTCTTGAAATACTTAAAATACAACTAGATATTATAGAATAGATATATTTTAAGACTTATTTCGGGATTAGTTTTGTTAGGCAAAAACATTAATGATTTTTAAATAGCTTAAATAAATGTATATGGAAGAATGTACATATAATAACAATTCCATTAAAGTATTTTTTCCCACTTAGGCATTTTTATTTACGTGGCTAATATAACATATGTATACTCGTAGTATAAATTTGCATACAAAAGTAAAACGCTTATTATTTTCATAAATTATCTAACAATTGTTACAAGGTGTTATTAGGCTTCCATATATGTTTTTGGTTGTATAAAAATGTAATTTATTAATGAAGTACTATTATTTTAGTAAGTTAAAAGTAGTCACTCACGCGAGACATAAGGATTAGTTAATTTAAATCATTTGCAATCGTGTTAAAGGGTTTTAAAAATTTGTTGATAAATTTTGTTGCGTGTAATGTCATATTCAATCGAATGAAACCCCATCGATATTCGTTGTCTGTGACTTACGCTCCTTGTTCATTTCGAATGGAGGCGATTTAAATAATATTTTTCTAAGAGGATATTAATGAATACAATAACTACAACGTTTGTGTATCCATCTATTAGCCATTATAAGTTTACTATTGCTTTTTTAGTATTATCTTAATATATATAAATTACGCGTCACGTTATTTGTCCGCGATGGACTCCTAAACTACTGAACCGATTTCAATCAAATTCGCACACCGTGTGCAGTTTGATCTAACGTAAAAGATAGGATCACAATTCACGTGTTTCAGGAAGTTTAACTTTTTCACCTGGGCGAAGCTGTGTGTGAAGTGGGACAGCTAGTTAATAAATATTTAAAAAAAATCGTGTCGTTACTGCAGGAACAAAAAATTTTTTTTATTGCCTTTTGGCATGCGACTGAAATTCGAATGCCTGTCAGTAAGGGTAAATGGGAGCAAAAATTACACCATTATTAGTATGCGTCTTTCGTTCGTGTTAACAACTAGACAATGTCGTTAGGCATGTTCGCCGATGTTTCGATAGCCGCGTTCATGTTTATTCAATCGATAATGCGACCACTGCTCCTGCCAGAGTACCCTTTATGGAAATGTAAAGAAATACCATCTTGACATATACTTTTCTATTCGTAATGACGGGCTGGTAGCCTTAAGCGCGGATTATAAAATACGAAGATTATTTTTGTAAGTATCTATATGTTTGTATCGATACTTAGAGTGGCTCGTAATGCTACCTTTTCAAACCTATTATAGCTAGGTAGGTACTCCTTGCATTAGTTTTATTTTATTTTTACTTGTGTGGCAAACGAGCATGTGGCCCGCCTGATGGTAAGCGGTTTCTGCCGCGGAAGTATGCAATACCAGGGGTATCGACCCTTGCTTGAATTATTATTGATAAGTTAAAATTTACCAAAATAGTACCAACAAACGCACTCGCTCAGGCAGTGGAAATAACTCCCTGATGAGAACAACATGGAGTTCTTCAAGAAGGGTGTGTAAAGATTCTCGCAGGGTCGGTAACGTGAGAGCGATAACCATAAACGCTTACAAGCAGGCGGGCGGCGTTCTTGTTTGTCACTATGGTTTAAAACCAACCTACTAGGAAATGGAATAAAAACTATTAAAAGAAAAAAAGCTCTTGACATAATCCGTACCGTAATTAATTACTTAATTATATTTATACCTACTCCATCTGTATTTATATTTGCATGGATTTGTGAATTTTATACAAAACACTAGTGTTAATTATGTTGAAATATTGCGTGACCGTTAGCCACTTTGTATAAGTCTTAGAGCAGATTAAAGAATAAATAGATAATATACACTTCTCATCAGATAAATCGAAACACCTTGCAATTTTATGTTTTGGAAGAATTATTTATCAGAAAAATACCTCATATTACTGTTAAACGACATTTGACATATATAATCCTAAATATATTTACACATTTTTCTGATAATCCTTACAAAACATATACTTCCAAGACGTTTCGATTTTTCTGCTGAGAAGTGTATTTTTATTTTGAACTCACTATAACTACTTCATTTTATTATATATATATATCCTCACGCCTCCCCACAAGGGTCCCCGAAGGGATATAGGGCAGAGGTGTATAGGTAATATCCACACACCCCCTTTCCACCAGAGGTATATTAGGTGCCAACGTGACAGATGGCGAGTCCATCGCCGTTACTCCAGCACGACATTTTATTACTATCTATTCTTATATATATATATATATTTATTCTTTCTCATTATTTTCAAAATGAATATGAAAAACCTTTGGGCTCTTAAAACATGCATCCTACGTAAATAGTCTAGACATATACGTTCAAATAAGAACGAGTTTCGTAATATAAAAGATCTCATCTGGAGCTCAGCTCATCTAGACCAACCTATGTTACTTACAATGGATCTTGATCAACGATCAATGGTGGAATGGTTCCCATTGCTCGGTTGTTGTCAATTACAAAGGAATGCGAGCGTACTTGATCGATTGCATTTCTGCGACGACCCGACGCTCAGTGAGATCGCATATCTTAGCCTATGAGTATATAATTTGATGGTAGTTCAGTGTGTATCAAAGTTAAAGCATAAAAACTACTTAATACTTTCCTCGGTCTAAGCAACGTTACTTGATTAATATTGTCTTGCTACTTATATCAGTGGCTTCACTATAAAAATCTTACAAATCCTATTGACATTAAAATTGTTCATGTTTATGAATATTTTTTTACGCAAGAACAACTGTACGGATTTGGCACATGATACATTATTAGCTGGATTCACTCGTAGGATATATTTAATTCAAACAAAAAATCTATCCATGAAATAAAATTTTACGCGGGTGAGACCGCAGGACCCAACTAGTGCTAGAATTAGAACAGCTCCTTTCCGTGCTCTGAAAATGTCACTTTTAAAGCAAAACTAAATATTTCAAACCTAACATATAAAAAATGAGTTCAACTAGTGATAGTAATTATCTTTAAATAGTATAAAATTAAATCGCTTTTGGTATCTGTTCGCTTAGATCTTTTAAACTATTCAACGGATTTTAATGTAGTTTTCAGCAATAGATTGTGTGAGGTTTAATTTTGCATAATACATACATATTATCATGCAGAAAAGCTGACAAATGCACAATTTGTAATGTGATATCGTAACAAACATATGTTTGTGCGCTTAAATAGCAAACGCTAAGTCTTACGAAATACATAAAATTAATGTACTACGGAATTATACATCTTAAAAAGTCCGCGATACTAAAGGATAATCTACAGTAATCATTTTTATCTTTTACATATTATGATTAGTATCTACATTGCACCCGTGCGAAGCTGGGGCGGTTCACTAGTATACAATAAAATAGGCTCTAGATAGTTCTGTAATAAAGTATTTTTCCTTACCCAATCGATTTATGGTAGTGTAGTTCTATAGTTCTTTTTTTAACTCGTGGTAGAGAGCAGGTGGGCCGAATGCAAATTATAGAAACACGTTGCTATCAATAACTTTTTAATCCCGCTTTATCTTGGGGATAAACTCTGATGTTATTTCAAATTGTAACCTTATTTATTGAGTATTAAGCTACATTATAACACATAATGTAAACAGTTCTGGAAAACCTGTTAAACTTTTATATCTAGGTACGAGTCAGAAGGAATGCTGTTTAACCCAGCCGCATTAAAAATGGGTAACATGCATTAAAATGTGTGCACAGATGCAATATTTATACATAAAGAGTATGAGATACTTTCATAAATATCTGCATGCCATAACAATATATAAAAATAGCAAATACAAAGAGCTTTTCTTTTTTAATATCCCTATCCAAAATTATACTTCTGTACGTTTGTATGGTACTGAGCCCCTCCTAAGCCGGAGGACCAATTGTGTTGGTACGTATGCATTTGAATTTAGATGGTTTACGAGATCAAAACTACATACTGGTTTTTTTTGTTATTTCTTCTTATTTCATACAGGAAACGTAAGGATTAAACAAATATCCATCTCTATTCATAATAGTTCCTGAAGATATGATACAAAGTTATAATATAGGTTAAATTTCTTGTAAACTTGTAAATTTATCTAAAAGTGTATACTTAGCAAACATATCTTATTTGCGGTTATTGTAGTACGAACTTGTAGTGCAAAACACCTCAGTGTTTGCTGATACATTATGTCCTCCTCGCCTACCGTTTAGCGATGGCTATTGAAACTAACATATTTGATAGCTGAAATTGTCCATTGACCTGGGTCTAAGTGCAGATATACGTTAATGTAAAACTGTTATAGAGCAAATATACCAAACATGTGTTAATTAAGAAGCGTTATCGCCGCACGCTATTTCCAAATCGGGCAAATAATATTTCACCGGCCTTTAATTCTATTTGTCAATGTATTAATATGAATAGGTTTCACGATGTAGTTAACGGTAAAAAAGAAGAACAATTTGATTATATACCTTCTGTGCTTCCCCCAAGGTTCCCCGATGGGAGCATTTTGGCATTTGTTTAGTGACAGGTACATTAAAATGACAGATGCCTAGTCTGTCGCCGACCTCCATCGCACGTCTTCACATACGTCTTCGAATTCACTCCCAGACGTATGGAGGCCACTTCCTTCACCGTCACACTTGTAATGAAAAAATATTGCAACGTCTGAGCGTGAACCAGCAATCTTGAATTAACGGGAGCGTTGGTAATTAAAACAACTCCGCCATGGCTCCATTTTAATTATTTCGAAACATATCGATTTTATGGTAATATATAGGTTCAAGTTTTGTTAACCATAATAATGATCCACACTTTTGCGTATATTTCTTTCTTATCCTGCTTCTGGCTACGCATTAAATTGGCGAGCTAAAAAACCTAAATAGTGCTTTATTACAGTGTGTGTACGTATGAGCTATAAACTAACCTATGCATGTTTTTGCTGTGAATATGCAAATTGGGTTATTATTTTGTTTTATATCTGTTGGTAAGCGGGTACTGTGGCGATAGGCATGAGGAGGATAGTACTCAGTCGGCGTCGTATTTACACGTTTATGGTGGCATACGGTGAATAAATATATTATATAATTATATAAATATTGTTTTTTTTTGTCATATGCGCATGAGTTACTGGAAACCCAGGAGCTATATAGAGATAGCTTCCTTTTTATTGTGTTTAAAATACTCATATAATCAAAATAAATTTATGGTTTCTTTCTTCATTCTTTTCAACATCTTTTTGTTTGTTTCTTACATAAGCTTTAAGTATATTTTCATATAACATAGAAAATTATGGGTTTCCCATCCACACTTTGAATCTCTATTTCACCCCCAATGAGATAAAAGATGTACTTCGTCTTAGAGGTAATAAACAAGAAACAAAATAAACAGAGTTATTTTCACATACATAATATTAGTATGCAAAATTTTCTACAATATTTTACTTTCATTTGTCGTTTTAAGCGCCTTTATACAGTTGTTGAGCCACAGTCCCTATTCCTAAGTCTGGGTGACTTGAACAAAATCCAGAAACTGCGGTCTGCGTGGGAGCTGTGGATTTTATCAAGTCTTCAACTCTTGTTGGAAAATAAGGCTTGGTACCAAGAAATAGCACCATGGAACACAAAATTACAACTGTGCTATCATTGTGTTCGTTCATTTACGAACTTTACATTAAAAAACAGATAAAGTGATTTATTTTTGAAATATTTTCCGTATGTCTTTAATCATATAAATTACGTGTCACGTTGTTTCTCCGCGATGAGCTCCTAAACTACTTAACTGATTTCAATAAAATTTGCACACCGTGTGCAGTTTGATCCAACTTAAAAGATAGGATAGCTTACATCATAATTGGACCCGATAGGTGGCGCTGCGATTGTGTTTCAGGAAGTTTAAGTGTTCATCCGGGCGAAGCTAGGCGGGACAGCTATATACTATTTTCGAAAATAATAACACAAAGGTAATTTATCTTCATACTTGGCTCTACTCACCTGTAAGGGTGTATAAAAACTAAATGAAGAGTTGCGCAATAATGTATTGGGTTATATTACTAGGTATATCAATGGTATGTTTGGTAATGGTATGTGGTAGGTATACAAACATTGTAGTGTTTGATTTCTAATACAAGTTCCTGCAACTAGACACTTATACACAAAGCAAATTGCCAAGTTGACAGTTACAAAGTACCGATGTTGACATAACAGTAACGCGTCTAGGTTAGCTAGTTAAGCCAATAACTATAGCATAGTAACATTTGGCAAGTCCGCCAAGTAGGTAGGTATCTCAAGTTCATTGCCAAGAATTTGCCAGCGAATGCCTGTTGCAGACTATTTAGTTGGGTATAACACTTCTATTCCGTACGCACGTCGTAACACTTAATTTTTAGGTAACCCGATTGGCAAACGTTAACTCGAGATCAATTTATTTTGCTTCGTATACTGTGTCGGTTACGTATCTAGATTTTAGTCCGAGCTCATTGCTGTTTCGGTATTGTCTCAAGATTTAATAAGAATATACTTACACAATCATAATTCATGAATTATATATATCTTATCATACATTAAAATCTCAACAGTCATATCCCAAATCCGCAGGAAAATATATTTTGAATAAAAATTAAAAGTTCTAGTTGGTTTCTTAACAAGATTTCAAACAATTAAAAAGAGTAAAGACCAAACATTTTAAAGAGTTAAGGAGTTGTAATAACATTCAGTGGTCGTAAATTTCAGCGTCATGTCGCAAGGAATCGATATCGATTCGGCGTCCCGCTGGTATTTAATGCGGAATTATTTACTGATAAACTAAAAAAAAACCAATCTGCATCCTCTTGGTAATTTTGTGTTTTCCTTCCAAACGGGTAACTTGTCAAGTGGCCAATAAGCTAATTAAAAATCTTTTTAAGCGAATTCTGTTGCATCGTTAGCAAACTAATAAGATGCAATTGCGTCGACTTTGACGTATGAAAGGACACCGAATCGTAACTGTAAGGTGTAACGGTATTGATGGTTAAATGGAGAGCACAATGTGATCGTGGGCCCACCTCAGTGTCGTGTCATACCGTGTGTCACAGATCCTTATCGGTTATTGTGTTGTACGTAATCATAATGAAGCGATGATTTGCGCGAAGATTCAAGATAAAAAGTCTATTTATTTTTTGTTCTCCATTTTGAGAATGGAAAAACAGGAAGGGTGTGGTATTGTTATGCCATGTTACATTAAAACGCTGATTGATATGTTTGTCTTATAAGTTAACATACCACTTACACCAAATATAACGTGACGTAATGACAATATGGGACCTTATTGTGGGGAAGTATGGAAGTCCTTTTTTGGCCCTCAGTTCATATTATGTCCATACTCTTTAAGCCTTCACAGATTTATTTACCCAGTTTTGTCAATAAAATTAATGCAATCTTAGGTATACAGTACTACTATGTAATACGCCTAGAAAAAAAAAATTATAATGCTGAGTTTGAAACAAATTACTCTGTGCTTGATCCAGTACGTAAGAGATAATCATAGAGTAGTTTTCTAAGAACTAATACCGTCGGCTGAATAGTTAAATACATGTCAAAAAAACATGGATCACGCAACCATTACAAGTCACAATCAATCAAATATAACCATCCTCAAAAGGTATAATTCTAAATACCAGATCAAAGCCCGCATTCAATATGATCATTGAAAATAAACCAAGATATTTTTGCGATAATACATTATAGAGCTTTATAAACTATAAGTAGGAATATAAATATATACGAAGAGGTAGGCAGAGGTGTATAGGTAATACCCACACACCCACTTTCCGCCAGAGGTATATTAGGTGTCAACGTGACAGAGGGCGAGTCCATCGCCGTTATTCAAGCACGACTATACATACGCCTTTGAATTTCTTCTCAGACGTATGCAGGTTTCCTCTCGATGTTTTCCTTCACCGTAAAGCTCGTAGTGTGACTAATCACTGTACTTAAGTTCAGAAAAACTCATACAGTCAGGATTCGAACTTGCGATCTTTGCGATCTGCGATTGCGTCGCAGGCAACTGCTCGAACCACTCGGCCAACATGGCTACAATAATACAATAAATAATTATTGTAGAAAAAAGGCCTTAAACTATTTTTTACCCAAATGCCCTGAAATTCGTAGAAACTAAGTATATTTTTTCCACCAGATTCAAATTTGGAACAAGTATTATTACTATACTTTCAAGGATTTACTTTTAATAATTATGTAAATAACTTGCATACATTCTAAAGGAGTTTTGATTTTAAAGTATGGACGAATATCCTTAAATAGCATATCGCGACTTCTGTATGATGAACTTATATGTAGGTAGTACGTATTTATGATTACGTAACTGAGATATTTTAACAACAATAATACTGCAGGCATAGGTTATATATCTTTGTTCGAGACGAACAGGGTCAATAACCTCCGGTACATAATCCCAAATATAATTACATTCAGATTATAATCGGACAACACGTACAAAATGAGGATGTTTTGTTTCTTACGTGGCTGGCGTGCAACAATGAAATTTTTTTGTCTCTATTCTACATTAAGCAACGTATTAAGCCACTTTGTTTCATAATTGTTACCATAAATTAATCTTACGTATTTGGTTTTTATATCACGCGTAACAAAGGCTTACGCTGAACAAAATATTCTGTCGTCACCTTTTACGCCGTAGTCCTTGCCAAGTTCTTTTTTGGAAATATTATATGATAAGCATTTTTGTCTAGAATAGGTCTTAAAATGCTTGTAAGCCCGAAAAGCAACAATGAACCAGTGCGATTTTTCCTTTTTAATAGTTCAGCTTAGCACCTATCTACGTATATTGGTTTCGTTCAATGTAAAATTTTCGTATTATTATGTAAATTCCTATGTAATTTATATTGATTGATCATTTGTAGATGATTTTGAATTGATTGATTGAAAAACAAGATCCGTTTGTTTTAACTCTATCATTTGTTTTGATGTCCATAACGGAAACAAAATTAGCTTTCTAATTGACTTTGATGGTATATTCGGCTTGAGTTAATTGCGGAAAGCCTCAACTATGGAACGGTACAAAATATATATGCTACAACCAAATGCTACAATATATATATATATATATTAGCATATTTCGGATAGGTCAAGAGTACCCTAAACCGAAGAGCATGTATGAAGAGAATAATGAAAGTGGACGAAGCGAAAGAAGTATGTAAGGATCGTAGCAAGTGGAAAGAAGTGGTCTCTGCCTACCCCTACGGGAAAGAGGCGTGATTATATGTATGTATGTATGTATATTTCGGATTGAGTCTGTTTAGGTATTCACCTCTACGGTCATTATGGTGAGATGAAATTTGTAAGTTTCTTTGCCGGGAATAAAAATACTCACCTGTTTTCACCAATATTTCCTAACAACCTTGTGGCTAAAGCTCTATTTAGGCATACGTTAATTTAACGGGAGCACGCAAAGCCTCTGGTAAAGCTAGTCTGAGTATGTATGTTCGTATTTTTAATTACATGGCACGTATAGTTCAGTTACTCTATACGTACTACTATAATCTACAAAATAATTTTATTATTCGTATCTAAGGAATGGACCATGTACGGAGCGCAATTATGTTCAACTTCTCAGATCGATCAATGAGCAGCTAAATTTCGATACATATCTATCATTATGATTTCAATATCTAAATTACCATTTATGGCACAAGGAATGATAATAATGACAACAATTATGTTTTTGGAAAAAATCAAGCAAATTGTACAGTCTATTAAAAAAATTGGGTATCAATGAACTCTTGTTCCTGTGTCTAACTATAGTCATGATTTATACCGAAGAAATAATTATGCTCTGAGAATTTGTGGTTAGTCAGAGGAGATCGTTGATCCTAAAAAAACCTAAAATCTCTATTCGTAGTTTGACAGTTACATCGTTAGGTTATTAACTATGTCAATTTATAATAAATAGCTAGTACCTACAGATAAGCAGACTTGAAAAAATTTTTTATTTTATATATGCATATAGATCTTCACGCCTCGAAAAGTCTACAACTTATATTTTAGGTGTCGACGTGATAGATGACGTGTCACCGTTTTTCATGCATGAAAATGACATGAAAATTTGACATGCACACGTCTTATATGTATGCGAAACTTATGCAGGTTTCCTTTCGATGTTCTTTTTTTATATAGTCAGGATTCCAACTTGCATTTTTTTGTGTTGCAAACGCACTACTTGAACCACTCGGCCAACAGGGCTAATAATATCCACCATTATAAATTCCTGAAATTTAATGCTTCTAGATAACACCTACTATAAAATCAATGGTGCTGAACTCTTGTTACGACTAAGAGTACATTAAACTTAGCATAGATTCTGACCTTCCATTGAAGATACTTTTCGACGTTTGCCATTGAACTGAAATGCTAAGAGCCTAGTCTAGTCCATATAATTAAGACAAAACAATAAGAAAGTTAGTAGATACATGAGATATCTGTTGCGCAACGATCGCACATCAGAATCGCCGGATGGTTGATAAGATCTGCGCAGCCTCCCAGCCGGAACGCAAGTTGCCAAATTAAACGATTTGTAGCGGATTGATTTACTGCGCTTTACAACAGTTTGTGCAACAACTAACATTAGTTCAAAATTGAATTGAGTTGAGATAACGGAATCTGTATGGTTATATGGTTATTATATTTAACAAATAAAAAATACCAGGTGTGCATCGGGGACAAGTGATTCAAGCAGTCACCTCCAAAGTCAAGACTGCAGGTTCAAACTCGTCACACCACTAGCTTCGAAGGTCGAACGGTCGTAGGAAAATAACGTAACTTGAAATGAAAACATGAGTAAATACATGCTTGAGGGGCGGCGACGGAATTGCTATCTATCTCACTGGCCCTCCACATCTCCACACAAGACATCTCCAAAGAGGATATAGGCCTGTGTAAAACCTATAACAGATTGAAGCAATATATATGCTCCGGAATGGCTATTGTGGAAATATGTGACGGTGGCAGTTTGCTGGGTAGCTGCTCACTGGATTCTGACGCATTTTCGTTGACATGTGGCTGAAATATGGCAACTGAGGTGGGACTCCCCTGCGAGTCCCCTACAAAGTCGCATGAGTCTTAACACCTTCACCCTTTTAAGATGACCAGAAATTAGATCTTAATTTAAAATCGTTAAGTTTATCAGAGGCGGTACTATGACGTGATATTGCCATCATTATTCAAGGGTGT
This sequence comes from Drepana arcuata, assembly GCA_016069955.1. Classification (NCBI taxonomy): domain Eukaryota; kingdom Metazoa; phylum Arthropoda; class Insecta; order Lepidoptera; family Drepanidae; genus Drepana; species Drepana arcuata. The sequence goes on from JACCPG010007754.1 coordinate 13,875, forward strand.
GAAATATATTAGTAGACTTCATATGCCAATTATTGCACGTAAGGCTTACAATATTGAAGAAGATACATTATGTGAAAACATTGAATTGCGTTATTTTCTTTTCGTAATTCTAAGTTCTAAAAAAACCGACAAGCTTCGTCGAAGGATAGATTTGATAGCCCGTTACAATATCGCGTATGAATCTCTCGTTATTAGCAGAGTGAAGTCATCGTGTAATGATGGCTCGGCGTGCATGGAAATCGTGATCACAGTGGAAAATTGACTTGCACCTCAATCATGTTATCCTGGTAGGTATTTAGGACGTGGTTCAAGGTACTATTAAATATTTTGATGAGGCAAAGAAGGCACTAAAATAAAAAGTAAAGTATTTATAAAGTACATAAAATTTGGTCAATAGAAAATATGTTATTAGAATAAGCGTAGAACGTATGAATGAATGAATAAAAAAGTGCGCTTTTTTTACTCCGACTATGATCTTAAACGATGTTTGGTCCGTACACCCGGTAACACAAGATACTATAATAAAGCAGCTTTATATATTGACTGAAAAATGTGGACGAAGCGAAAGAGATATATTATATAAGTCTTGAGAGAACTGGCGCTCTACTCTCCCTGCCTACCCGTTAGGAACTATATTATATAATAATTACTTTCATTGATTTAGGCACCTATTTATTTCCGTTATTAATTACTCGTTTCTTACTATGTCTACTATTACAATAAAAACCCAAGAGTGCGAAAGAGGAAGACGTAGAGGTCATATACGTCGCTTAAGCAATCTTTATTTATTATAGCAATAGCAGGTGAAGATAAAGCTCCTTGTGACCATAACAAAGAACAGTTCCAGCTTTAATAAATGATGGAACACTCGCAAAAAAGTCTATAAATAAACATTCGTACACTACAAAGACACTGTGATTGAAAACAGGAAATTAATTATGCATAATACCTGCTCGTAAATTGCGTTAACAGTTCTAGCTTCCTCAGTTAGCAAGTAAATCATCCTCACTCATAAAAGAAACAAAGTATTTATCACACAATCTTAAATGTATTGTAGATCTTAGTGTGTGCTTCGAACATTCCTTTGTGGTATGATACTGCTCGTAACAGCTTTTTTTATTTGCAAAGCTATGAGCAATCTAATGAGGATGCGTCATGTGTTCATATATGGTTTTATAACTACCTAGCTGATCGGCCCGACTTTGTTCGGGTGGACTCTTCCTTTAATAATTAATGCGGATGAAGCGAAAGAGGTCTTTATGGCGAAAAAGAACTGGCACTCTTCTCCCACCGCTACCCCGTGCGTCTCGGCGTATTACTATGTATGTATGTAAAATTGCAATCTGTACCTCTTATACGCAAAGAAATAGCTGCAATCACATTGCATTCTAAATTCAAAATATGTTGCTTGCCGTTTTTCACTTAAGTGATATAAAAATATTAATGACAGTAATTATATTTACAAGCCGTGGTGGCCGAGTGGCTCGAGCAGTTGCCTGCGACGCAAAGGTCGCAAGTTCGAATCCGATTCAGAAAAACTCATTGGTACAGTCAGTACCAATGAGTTTTTCTGAACTTAAGTACAGTGATTAGTCACACCACGAGCTGAACGGTGATAAAACATTGAGAGGAATAATACGTCTGAGAAGAAATTCAAAGGCGAATGTATAGTCGTGCTTGAGTAACGGCGATGGTAACGGCGAACTCGCCATCTGTCACGTTGGCACCTAATATACCTCTGGCGGAAAGTGGGTGTGTGGGTATTACCTATACACCTCTGCCTACTCCTTCGAGGACCCTTGTGGGAAGGCGCGAGGATATATTATTATTATATATTTACAACAGTAAATAATAATGACAGTCTTGTAATTTTTTGCATTCGTGTTTGTTTGTGACTTATATAAACGGTCACAAAAGTGTCTTAACTAAAACAGACTTGTTCAAATGCTTATTCTAAACAATAAATAATAAACAACAAGAATAAATATTGATATTTATGTACACAGTAGTAATGTTATGAATATAATTTAGATAACTGGTTTTTGCAATAAATGTGGGGCGTGTGATTATTATAGTATTTATCTCACTTTACGTGGTTTATCACCACAGCAATTAATATATGTATGTATGCCTCAGTCCTTACCTACTGGCATGTGAATTGTGTATTACTGTAAGTGCAACTATTATTAGTATTACGTGTATAATATTACCTCCTCGAAGCTATCTTGATTCGACTATACTTCGAATATTACTAACAATCTTCGCGCCCATAAACATGGGTGGCGGTGTCCATATCTTTCTTATATTATAAATGCGAAAGATTGAGGATATTTGTTACTCAATTTCGCAATAGCTGAACGGTTCTGAATGAAATTTATTACATCGATAGATTAATTATTAGCTGGACTAACACATATGAGATGATTTATTAAAAACAAAAAATCTACTATTTAAATATTTTTTTTTGTAAATAAATTATTAAGATTAAGTTACATAGCTTATCTATCGCGACATTTCCTTGAATTAAATAATTAATAATTAATTTAAGAACTAAGTAATCAACAGGCACTTTTTAAAAGCGTGCTTGATGTAACCCGGTTACCGCGGTTCCTACACTACCAATCCTGCTGGCACAGGAGGATGCTCATGGAGCTAAAGCATAGAAGTTGGTACCAATGTCATTCTAAGTAATTCAAAATGAATATACCAACTATGTTACAGTGCACCGTCGCATGTTTTTTCACAATTATGTCAGCTGCTAATAAATGAAGCATCAATTGACGTAATCCCAGTAGAACATTGTTAACTGTAATAACTAGTAGTACATTCTCACAGGAACAATTACTATGAATAGTTCTTAGTAGGTGGTGTCAGCGATTGCGTGAGGACTAATTGATCATTTCCGTTATGGAGTGATTAAATAACTAGCAGATATACAGCTGCAATTCTATAATGCAATTCAAAAAAATATATATATATTATATGTATATGCTCGAATCTTACACTTATAATAATTGGTTGAGCCGTATTCTATTTTAAAAATATATAATACAATCAATTTAGACATAATGTTATCGTGCATTGATCTTATCGGTACAATCCCGTTTATAAAGAAAACACCGTCTTTTGTAGTTAGTATTCTAATACTCTAATTCTCAAATAAGTAAATGTATCATATGTACGTGGGTGAAACCGCGGTGCACTTAATAAAAGTCTAGATAAAACGTTAGCATATTGTACTGTAACAACTTTAAGTTTTAAATAAGATCTCATAGCCAATAAGTAAGTACAGAATAAGCGCGTAAGTGTATAGATAGACGAGACGGGCTAATAAACATACATAATGATTACGAACTGTAAGACAGTCGGCGGTGTAGTGTACGCTTTGCGTAGCCTTGACCGAGAACTTGCTACGCGGACTACGCTGAGACCGACCAATCCACGGAGGTTGTGCAATCGCACAACTTGCGTCTATAATATAATGAACATAAGATTGCTGCATGCTGTGTTCGACTTGTTATAGTTTTTCTATAAATAAAATATTAAGTTTTATAATTTAATCATAAGAAAAAATGTTGGGAATATAGCCTAAACCAATAAATGATATCGCAGTTGTATCATAATTTGCATTATGCCCCTTTCGTCACTCATCTATATTTTTTGTTGCGTTAATGAACTTGCCAAAAAAACAAAAAACAGCATTTGTAGGAAGTCACTTCAAAATCGATACGGACTCCAAATATTGGCTTTGCGATCACAGACAGGCCTCCGATGTATTTATATAGACTATGGAATGTTTTAAACCACATACGATCAAACCTCAGTACAGACACATAGCGATTGCTATGCCCAGTACAGTATACATTGTGCATACACTTGTGTGATAGGTAAATTGTAATGAAATGGAAAATGTCATACTCCTTTCAAATGATTGTGAACGTCACAGCGTATGATGAGGTTAGTTACGTTGTAGAGCTTATTTGAGACTACCGCGTAATACTTTTTTATGCGTGTATATCAATCGCAAACCACCACAACATTAGTAACTATTCAGGAAACAATCAGTAGAATCAGCCGAGCACGCTTCCTTTTGTGAGCGAGCCACAGCCTGATAGATTGTGGTCATCCTAAAGGACTATAATGCAACCACGAGACCGACCATCATTGCATAAAGCTTTACATGGTATAAATAAATATGTCTGAGAAGAAATTCAAAGGCGTATGTATGTATAGTCGTGTTTGAGTAACTGCGATGGACTCGTCACCTGTCACGTTGGCACCTAATATACCTCTGGCGGAAAGTGGGTGTGTGGGTATTACCTATATACACCTCTGCCTACCCCTTCGGGGACCCTTGTGGGAAGGCGTGAGGATATATTATTATTATTTTTATTAAATAAAACAAAGTCGCTTCCCGCCGCCTATATGGTTAGATCTTTACTACGCATCGGATTTTAATGTAGTCATCAATAGATGGAGTGATTAAATAGGAAGGTTTATATGTATTGCTTATATTTTTAAACCTAAGGGAGCAGTCAGAACAGCTAGTAAATGTATTAAACTTAAACCTTCTGATCATTTTAAACCAAAGAGTTAGTCTTTTTTCATACAGAAATAGAACATTGAAACTTAAACGAAGTTGTTGAACATCGCAACTGAATGCCATGGAGATAGCTAAGTTGCGTCGCTATCGTAGTAACAGGGATCGAATGTGCTACACGATCACTAGATCGAAGATAGTAAACTTAACTAAAGAAGTCTGTTCACTACTGTA